>CABHPP010134891.1:0-41227 GCA_902168425.1 Peromyscus attwateri
CCACAGGTGGGCACGTGTGGGAAGAAGTCTTCTCACCTCTTGCCCTTCTCTCCATCCCTAGGCTAGCAGGCATGTCTCATGTGGCAGAGGATCTGTCAGCCTTTAGGGCTTGGCTTGTTCCTCATGCAGACAGTTCCTTTGCTCTTAGTACATTTGGGGTACATGCAATTGGATTAATCTTGGTTCTTGGTTAATGTCACACCACCATCCGTAGGTTTGCATGCAGCCTTCTTTACTCCATCTTTTGACACATTTCTAATTGTATAATTATAAATGAATCAACCTAACAAGTAGAATGTATCTGTTATCATTTTATCTAGGCTTATTTAGTAGAATCATGGTATTGAATTGTGCGCTTAATATGCTATACCAGCTAGGTGTGATGTGGTTCATACCTGTAACCCAGTACTCAAGAGGCAGAGGCAGGAGGATTACAGCAAGTTCAAAGCCAATTTGTTCTACAATAGTAAGTTCCAGTTGGGTCAGGGTTCCATAATGAGAACCTGTTGAGAGAGAGAAAGACAGAGAGAGAGAGAGAGAGAGAGAGAGAGAGAGAGAGAGAGAGAGAATAGAAAAAAACAAAAGAAAGAGAAAAAAGAAGTAAGCCAAAACCCAACATTAATAATAGCAATATACCATTCAATTTTTAAGAGGTTTTTAACATAGGTATGTATCTGCATAATATATTGCTTTTTTATTTTTTATAAAAATAGACAGGGGTATGAGTTGGATCCCAAGGCTTTGACCGTGCAAACCAGGTGCCCCACCACTGAGCTACATCTGTATGTCCCAGAGTTCAGTTTTAACAGTGAAGTAAGTAGGTGCAAAGAGGTGCACTCCTATAGTCTCTGTTTGGTTGTGTATGTGAGTGTCATTTCCCAAGTCCAAGTTGCACGTTTCCTTTGCAAGAACAAAGTAATTACTCATTGTCAAGCTGTAAAAATAAATAAACACCCCACACGTTAAGAAACAGGGCCTTTCACAGTCCAGAAATTGTTAGGCTATGCTCCCAAGACAAGGAAAGCCATTGCTGCTATGGCGAGAGAAGAAGCAAGAGAAGCAGCCAGAGCCTGGCCCTGGTTCCATCTGAGGTTCCTCCTGGGACTCCCCTGCAAGCATGACTCCTCAGTGTTCACTGAGGACGGTGGTCTCTATGAGGATGTCTGGGTTTCCGTCACTTGCTGACTTGTACACCTCTCAGACTCATTCCGGTGTCTGTCTTCAGAGCACTGGGCACCCACTTGCTCCTGTGCCATCATCTCCAGTATTGGGTATTGTAGTAACACAGGTGGAGGGAAGGTGAAATCTGAGCCTATAGACTCCCACAGAAGTCTGTGTGATGCCACCCTGGGAACAGGAGGTGCATCTCGCTGCTAAATAAATACCTCTCCCCTGACCTGCCTGAGAGCTTACAACTCCATAGTCCTTGCATTGCTGGTTCTTGAAGGCCTTGAGGCTGTTAGAGGCGTCCATTAAAATGCAAATGTCCCTTTCAGCTCATTATCACCTAAATCTTCCATGGGGATTAATTTATCAGACCCTTTCCCATCAGACACCTGGCTGGAAACAGAGCCCGTGGGAATGGGCACCTGGCTGACAGGAAAAATTCTGAGAGGGAGAGGTGACAAAGAGGAGGTGAGGATGTGCCTGGAAAGCAAACCCTGGGTCTCTAGAGTTTGGCCAGTTGCCAGCCCTCACCAGTTCATCTCTACCCAGACCATTAAAACCTCACTTGGCCAAGTACATGAAGGCTATGGCTGTATCCTTTGGGGGAAGTTTCCCTTAGAATGTACTAGAGAATGTGCACAAAGGTCCCCAATCCACCACAGACCCTCCTGAGCCTGCGCATTGCTGCAGAGAGCCCTTCAGCTCTTGTCACTCGATGACAGAGGCCTTAGAACTGAGTTCTTCATTAGCTAGCCCCGAGGCCCAGCCTGCTGTATGAGGCAGCCATTTTGAGGCCTGGACAGGCCCTGTCAGACAGCTTCAGCCGGGATGTTTGTGTGGTGTCTCATCTGCTTTTGTTTGACATCCAAACAACTCTTTGAAAATGTCTGCTCTCGGGGGCCTTGCCTCACAAAGGGGTCTCAAGAGTGTTGTCTGAGGCATTTGGGCCGCCTCTGTCACTCACACAAAAATGTGCCCTCCCCAGCCATGCAGGACAACTCCCCCAACAACCTGTGCTTTTGCCTCAGCTGACCCTGGCCTTTTAACATGTCAGAATGTACTAAAAACACTTTGGCTGTCATAACAAGGCGAAATGAAGTCTTCACAACCTGTCCTTTAAACAGACCTTTTGGGGTATTGCTTTCTGTCACCTCTCTCTGGATCGAGCTTGTCTGGGTTTGTGGGCAACAGACCCATGGGCCTTTGTTTTCGCTCACTGTTGTGTGGAATTCCCCACTCATTCATTAATCATCCCTTTGCCTATTTATTCGGGTGGCAAGTATAGCGAACACACTTAGCGCGTGCTTTTGTTTGGGTGGCACCCTTTGTGAGGACCAAGGCAGAGCTAATTATTAACTGCAAAAGGAAGGCAAAACTCTCAGCAAAGAGCCAAATGCTGCACACACCAAGACTGTGTGTGTGTGTGTGTGTGTGTGTGTGTGTGTGTGTGTATGTTTCAAAGTCTAAGAGGTTTGGGCCAAGCAACTGTGGTGGATTTATTTAGCTGGAAGTTGGGGGGAGCAATACCAGCACTCTCATCCTTAATAGAGGCAGTCTATTAAAACCCAACTGAGCAGACAGTTCAGGGACCCTATGTGCACCCCTGGATAGCCCAGCTGGGGCCTCAGGTCCTTAGCAGACACAAACCGGGCTGGCAGCTCGAGAGGTGAGGTCTAAGGGGGTTCCTCCAGTCTCTGAGTTTCTGTTTCCCAAAGTTTAGAGATAGTCTTGTCGGCTTTTGATGCCTTTCTTTCCTACCGCTGGACTCTGGTTAACCGTGGTGTTACAGCTCCTTCGGCTTTTGACTGGCCCCTTCTGGGAGAGGTCTTTCCTCAGCATGGATGCTAAATTCACTGAGGAAGTTCCTGACCATCCCCATCATTGCTGTTGTACTACCCAGTTTTAGTCTCTCCATGAAATCCGCCACTGTTGGACTTAGGTTTTGTTTATGAATTTCCTAGCTGTTTGGACTACTAAAATGTAAATCCTATGCCCTCAGCACGTAGCTCCCAGACCATTGCCTGGCATAAACCAGAAGCCCAATATACTTCTTACGTAAGTAAGGAGGGGAAAGGTGTATTATCTACTAACCGACTTTGGTTCATTGACTGGACCACTGCAAACTGGTTCACAAGAAAAACAAACAAACAACAACAGCAACAATGAAACCCCCCAAAACCGAGCAGTTGATTGGTACATGTATGGACCACTCAGCAGTGAGTCATTTGAAGAAGCAGTTAGAACCTGGACTTAGAAACATCTTCAAAAAGAACAATACACGCCAGCCGGAGCGGTGGCTCAGGGGATTAGGAGCGGCGCTCGTCCTTGTCCCCGAGGGGGCGGGATCGAGTCCCCGTGTGTGTGTGTGTGTGTGTGTGTGTGTGTGTGTGTGTGTGTGTGTGTGTGCGTGTGTGCGCGCGCGCGTGCGGCGTCAGTCTAACGGGTGCCTCCATTCATCCATCTTAGGAGTGAAGGCACCGATCGACCAATACACCAATCGATCGATCGGTCGGGAAAAAAAGAAAAAAAAGTTTATGGCCGGGCGGGGTGGCGCACGCCTTTAATCCCAGCTCTCGGGAGGCAGAGCCAGGCAGATCTCTGTGAGTTCGAGGCCAGCCTGGGCTACCGAGTGAGTTCCAGAAAAGGCACAAAGCTACACAGAGAAACCCTGTCTCGGAAAAAAAAAAAAAAAAAAGAACAATACACTTTTAGAAAATGAATAAGGCAACAGGAAAGGACTTGAATTTCTAGAACAACAAATAGGATGCTAAGGGTGTGTCAACGTGACTGGATAAGGGCTCACAAGTGCTTTAGATTCCTCAGGGCGACCTACCTGGTGAGCATCTGGAGTTTCTCCTGGGATTAATCTTCTGTTCTTCCTGGTATGAGGAAGAAGGATACCTTTAAATGTTTATGTCTTGCTTTTAGGCAAATAGGACAGGAGCTGAGCTCCTACCTCTGCATTTTCTCAATGGTCTTTGGGTCAAAATAATCAATGTGTCCAAGTGGCGTGTGTGGGAGCTCCCATACTGATGTTCTCCGTCGGGATCTCTGGATAAGTAAGTGAGTGAAGGAGTGCAGGATTGTTTTGCCCATTGGCAGCCCTCTAGCTTTTCCTAAGCATAGGTTCACAGCTCCAGGATCTGTTCTCTACATAAATTCATTGTGGGAGCATCTTCCCTCATCCTGCCCCACCTTCTGTCATTGTTCTAGAGGATCCATCAATCTTTTGTTGACTTTTAGAAAAGACTTAAAGCCTGAGGCTGTTTCTAGTATGTCTACCCCAACCTTAGATCTTCCCTTACCTGTGCATTATTTTATTCCTAATGGAGTAACAAGTGGGAAAAAATGTACATAGTTTTATTCCTAATGGAAAAAACAAGTGATTCTTGGCCTTATCAAAGTTTGGTTCCTTCCTTATGAAATATGGGGGCTCTATTTCTAAATGAGTCTATTTCTCAATTCTTCTTTTAAAAATTAATTCATGTATATGTGTGTGTGCCTGAGGGTATGCATGTGCACCACACGTGTGCAGTACCAGGAGGCCAGAAGAGGGCATTGGGTACCCTGGAAGAGTTTCAGGTGGCTGTAAGCACCCGATGAGCTGGGAGCTGAACCCACATCAGGGTTCTCTGCAAGAGCAGCAAGTGCCAACTGCTGACCCTTCTCCTCAGCCCCACCCCCTTCTGAATCCTTTATTCTTCTGCACTGGTGTGTTTTCTCCTGATGAACCAAAGCCACCCACATTTTCCTACAAAATGCTAACAATAGATAGAAATGTTGATTATGTGTAGTTCCCACATGTGTATAAAGGTAACTTCTTCCCTTCTGTTGTAGAGTGAATTTGACCCTTCTTCACTTTTCATGTAAAATTTGGAATCAACTTGTAATTCACTAGAAGTCCAAATGAAATTTTCATTGTAACTACAGAAAACATATACAATCAAACTGGAGAGATGGAGTCTTCCCATGCATACATATGGTTTTTATCATTTTCTAGGCTTTTAAAGTGTAATTTTTGATGACTTCAGTACATTTATAGCATTTTAAAACCATTGCCAGTGTTGGATTTTAGAACATTTTTGTCACCCCATAAAGAAACACTGTATGCATTAGCACCCCCCCATTTCTACCTCCTGTGGATACTAGACAACCACAAAATTGCTTTCTCTATATATGGATTTGCTTATTGTAGACATTTAATATAAACAGGATCATGCAGCATGTAGTATTTTGTGAAGACTTCTTTCATTTACAATAATGTCGTATGGTTCACCCTACTGAAAGCACACCAGAATCTGGTATTAGGCCTTAAACATATGGGCTTTAAGGAACATTCCAGATTCAAACCTTAGTAGGGAACATATGTACTATGAGTTGTATTTCTTGATCCCTGCTGATGTATGAAAAAGTAGTTGGATATATACATATCTGTATATATATATGTATATCACCCCAACTTCACTCATATTTACTCAACATGGGTTTCTTGAGTTGGCAGTCATATCATCTATATACTTGGAGTTTATGTCTTTTTTCCAAGTCTTTGTACTGTTAATCGATTTTTCTTGTCTTACTATAACATATAGAATCCTCCAGTGTACTAAAGAACAGAAATGGTGAGATCTGATATTCTTTTAAGGAACATTTTGAGATCTGATTCACACAATGACTCCTTATCTTAGAGTGTCCATTTGTTTGGTTTTAGTGTGCTCATGAGGTCATGCAACCATCACTGTCCACTTTCAGAATAGTTCCTTCATTCCAATAGAAATTCTGCAACTTTGCACACCCACTGGAAAACAATAATTCACTCTCCGTTTCTGTGGTTTTGTCCATTCTGGACATTTCATATGATTAAAATCAGATAATATATATCTGGCTCTCTCACTTAGCCTACATTTTCAAAGTTGATTTTTTTGGATCATATATCAAGACTTCATTTTATGTCTAAATCATATTTCATTGGATTATTTATGTTTTGCTTATCTGCTTATCAGTTAATAGACAGTTTGGCTATTTCTACTTTTTGATTATTCTGAGTAATGTGCCTATGAATACTTTCATGTGTGTGAACATGCTTTCAGTTCTCTTGGGTAGATAATTAGGAATGGGATTTGGGGATCACATGCAAACTCTTAACATTCTGAGGAATTATTACAGAAGTAGCAGTTGTCAAATGGACTTACAGTCAAGTTCTTGATTTTACAAAGGACCATATGCTGTCAGCTTTTCAGTTGAATGTGTTAGTTGTCAGGTAAATTACTTCCTATATAACTATGTTAGTATAAGAGTTTCAATTGTATAGTAGTCTCTTCACGAGAGTGCAGGAGCATACAGCACTACCATCATGGGGAATGTGGTCCAGGAATGCAGCCTGACAACAGAGACTTAGTACTGACTGTGCTTAGATCAGTCAGTGCACTAGAGGTAGGATAAGGTGCCTGTCAGCACTCCTGTTCCCCAGAGTCACTGTTCCCAAATCTTGGACTGGCCCATACATCTCATGATAGGTATCAGGCTCCAATGTTGGCTCTATGAACTATTATGTCTAGAAATTGTTATAAATTTCAGGTTTCTCTGATGTCACTGTGATTGATAACGATGCTTTCCCCCTCCTGAAAAAGAAGCTATGACTTACTCTCCATTCTTGTCTGTTGGTGACATCATACCTGATCTCTCTTTGCATTAAATTACTGCCTGGATATGACTTGTCATTGGACTTGGCCATTTTTCCCTCACATTTGCAGGAGCGTTAGCTATCTGTCTTGTTGCCATGACAAAACAGTTGACGAAAGTGACTTAGTAAAGAGCTTGTTTGGCTTCACAGATTGAGGGTGCACCCCATAATGGTGGGGAAGTGAGAGTAGCAGCAAGCAGCTGGTCACACGCATCTGCACTCAGCAATCAGAGATGGCCACTGGTGCTCAGCTTGCCTTCTCATTTTTATTTATGCTGGAATTTTAGCTCCTGAAAGCCACCCACATTCAGGGTGGGTTATTTTTTCTCGAGCAAACCTTTCAGGAAGCATCCTCATAGACGCACACAGGGGCATGCTTATGGTGACTCTAAAACCAGCCAGGATAATAATGACGATTAGCCTCATGCCAAGGTCTTTGCAGTCCTGGTCCCACATAGTCTGTTCTGTTTTCAGACTCTGTGTCACAGGATCATGCCCCATCTGAAATTAGAAAGTTGTGTGTGTGTGTGTGTGTGTGCATGCACATACATATATACATACACATAATACATTTATTATTCATCAGAGACTGCTAGTTGTTCCTATATTTATTCCTTTGTCCTTTGTTACCAAAAGGAGTGCTAGGCTTTTGGTGGGAAGACGGTATAGAGGTGCAAGGCTCTCCTTCACTGCTGATGGGAAAGCACAATGGAAAAGAGTTTTGGAAGATAGTCTTGTGAAACTAAAGTCTTAACAACATGTGATCCTTTTTGTTGTTGCTTACCCAAATGAACTGGAAATAGTTGCCCATACAGAAACCTGTGCAATGATGATTGTAGCAACTCTATTCTTTTAAAAAAATTCTTAATAATTCTTTGAAAATTTCATAGAAATTATAATATTCTTTAGCTCTCATCTCTCTCCTAACTACTCCAAGATACCACCTACTTCATGTCCTCCCCCTTTTAAAAATAGCCTATTGAGTCTACTTTGTTTTCCCATATACTCCTGAGTGTGGGACCCTCAACCATAGTGTATCTGTCCTACTAGGGGACACACTTAAAAAAAAACAAAAAAACCTGGCTTTCCCTATTTCAGAAGCAATTAACTCTCCATGAATCTTCAGTGGGGGTGGGGTGGGGACCATGAACCCCTTCCAGCTCCGTGGTAGAATTCTGACTGGCTCGATCTCATGCAGGTCTTGTGCAGGCAACGACAGCTACTATGGATTCATTAGTGCATCAGTTCTATCACGTCCAGAAGACACTGCGTCAGTCTGATCCTCCCTGACCTCTGGCTCCTACCCTTTTCCCCCTCCTCTTCCTTGCTGGTTCCTGAGCCTTAGGGTGGTTGTAATATAGATGCCCCATTTCTGAATGAACAGTCCATGGATATTCTCTCACTTTCTACATGTTGAGTGGAGCAACTCTGATCTCCACTGCATATACTTGGAAGAAGCCAGGGTGTCTTTCTCAGTAGATGACTGGAAATTCACTGGAGACTCTTACTTGGCACTGTAAAGAAAGGAGGCTGTTAAACCATAACCAGATAGGAAAGACTCACAAGCATATCAATAAGTACCAGAACCTAGTCTGAAGGGAAGACGTGGACATTTTCAACTGTATGCCACTCTAGTAAAGATAGAACTACATAGTTAAAAGATCAATGTCTGCCAAGGGTCCAGGAGAGGAATGACTACATAGACACAAGAGAGAGGAGGAGAATACATGTGCAACACTGTCATGATAGACACCCATCACACAGTTGACCAAAGCCACTGCACATTTCAGTGTCAAAAGTGAACCTTCATGTAAAGTAAAGAATCCAGGTGACAGTGATGTATCAGGAGAAGTCTGTTAATTGCCGGATGTAGTAGGTCACTGGGAAGGTTATACATGCCTAAGAATCAAGAGTATTTGGGAATGCTCTGGTCTACTTGATTTTGTGTTGATAGTAAAACTACTCTCAGGAAAAAAATCTTTAAAAAAATAAGAATATGTGGCAAATATTAGATAAATAGGTGGTGGATTCCTGCATGCTACTTAATTTTGAATACTTTGTGGTCTTTTGGTATTTCATAACTGAAGATACAATTCTAAGCAAAGTTTTTGAATAGGCATTGTGAGATAGTCATGGAAATTTGAACACTCAGTAACTATTTGATATGAGGAATTTTAAGACTTTTTTAGATATGATAATGGTATTACTATTATATTTTAAATACAGGATTCATTATCTCTTAGAAATACTTAGGCACATACATGCATGGCAGAAATGGTATGATGCTTGTGATAGGCTACAAAGTGTTTTCCATGGGTCAAATGGAGAGGTGTGAATAGAGTGGAAACACATTAGCTCTATGTTGATTCATAGATTCGTAAAGAGTTTCTACAGTGTAGTCTGTGATTATGAGCATGAATTCTTTTTTTTGTGAATTCTTCCCCCAAATGGCTTTTGAAAAAGGCCTTTGAAAAAAGAAAAATTTGGGGCTGGAACAGTGGTTCACTTGGTAAAGTACCTGTTACATAAACAAAAGGTCCTGGGTTTGAATCCCCAGCATCCATATAAAAGCTGAGTGTGGCAGCATGCCTCTGTCATAATAGTGCTGGGTTTGGAGCTCATTGGTCAGTCATTCGAGCTGAATGGTTGAACTCCAGGTTCAGTAATAAATCTTGTCTCAAAAAGGAAATTGAGGAGTGACAGGCGGAAAACTGATATCAACATCTGGCTTCCACATGCACAGGTGCCCACACATAACCACATGAACGCTTATATACAATTCACGCACACACGCATGCACATGCATGTGCACAGACTGTAGAATCAATGTTCCTTGCCCAGAGCTCTTTATAAGGTATCACACAGAGACGGTGACTAGCAGTACTCCCTCCTCCCTTCAGAGTAAGCTGGGGTTCTAGAGAAAGTATCCCATGTAGTCCTCTTTATGTATAACAAGTAGTCCTCAATGAGGTCAGGAGCCCTACTGGAGGTGTGCCTAGGGTTACTTCCTTCAGCATCCCCAGCCCCAACCACATGCCAAAAACCTAGAGCCATGTGATTGAAAGTGTGAGGCCCCAAACATCCAATAAACAGCCTTGGAAGGTGAGAGGCAACTCATTCCAACTTTGTGATGTCCCCAGAAACTGTGCTGATAAGAGAAAAACACTAAAGAATAAACGAGAGATCGGTGAGATAATGGGGAAGCAGAGGAGAGCGAGACAGCACTTTCGACTCTCCGGCTTGAGAAATGCATCATGCCAAGGAAGATAAATTGGAGACACATGAGAAGGGAAAAGATCTTGTCTCCGACTCGTGTATTTCTCTTTAAGCGAATGAGCACTAACACAGAAATGAGAGTGCAAACCGGAGCCGAGGGAGGGCTCCGCCAAAATCACACTTCCTGATGATCCCCAGCCTGGGCGGCATGCTCGCATGTTGTGTTTGAGCAGTCTTCTTGATTTTGAATTATGCATGTAATTTACCCTGATCAGAGGGTGGCCGGGGAGCCAAGAGCCATTTGGTAGTCAGAAACAAGGCCACTGGTCCTGTGTTGACGCCAGACTTCACCCTCCACATCACGGAGGCTCTCTTAAGCTTTGGATAGGGCTCAGAAACAGACAAAACTTGGGAGCCCAATTGTTTGGAGCCGTCTTGACAAATAACTTCTCACGTGGGATATTTTTCCTTTCCTACCAGGTTGCGGGCTGCTAAAAAAGCAGTCCCACATAGTCACATGGAAACAGTGAAGGGCACAGGTAGTCACGGGTCCTACCAAGGGTCTGTAAGTGGGCAGCTGGCCTTCCTGCCCTGTCCTTCAATAGGACAGAGGAAGAGGAAGGAATATGAGATAGCACTGGAAATGGAAATTAAGCAAGTGTAGCAAATAAATTAAGACAAGGAATACAATAGGGAGAAAATCAGGTCCATGCCTGTTCTGTTTTTAACTAGTGGCTGAGTTTTCGCTCTAGTTGCAGACCGCTACCTCCTTCAGGGTACAGAATGCTATTCTGCAGGATATACTCACCACCATTGTTCACTCTTCCTTACAGTAGAAAACCCACTAACTCCAGCTGGCAGGTTGTTCCTGCCAACTACAAGTGGTTTTCCTTGAGGTCAAGGTAAAAATCCCCAACGTGAGCAGTTTTGCACACAATTTGCGCAGCCTCAGGATTTGTTAAGATGCTGTGTGCTGTGTGTTTGCCTGGGGATGGAATCAGTCATAATAAGAAGCTTCTTTAAGACAGTGATTTCCAGAGAAGTGGAGTTTTATGTTTCTAGAAGGTAGGTGGTAGATGGCGACAGGGAGAGAGGAGGGAAGAGGCGAGATCAATAGAGAATTCGAAACAAACAAACAAACAACACAATAGGAAACAAATGCTCTATTTCCAGTCCTGATTCTCCCATTTGTAAGCCCTGTGAAATTTGACAGTTTCTTAAAACAACTTTTCCTTGACTTTCTGGTTTGTTTGTTTGTTTCCTATAGAAATTGGAGCTAATAATGCCTGTCTTTTTCAATGGCAAGAGTTATAGATAATGGCATTCATTTTTTAAAATAAGCAAGATAAAAGAGAGAGAGAAGGGAGGAGGGAGGGAGAGCCAGAGAGACAGAAAGAATGTCTTCCCCAGCAGAGTGGATCATGCTCGTGGTCCTGTTTCTATAACCCCAGGTTCTAGCCTTACAAGAATCCAGAAAAGAACAAAACACAAATGTATCATCTTAAGGAGATGCATGAGAATTTCCCTGCACTTCGTTAATGTGTGCATTTCTTGTGACAATAGTGGCATTCTTGGAACATAAATGGCAGCTCAGTCAGCGTGCCCTTGTACCTATATCAAAGACAGACAGTTGCGGCTTTGTTCTCAGTGTGACCCACTTGGGGCTGGGCTGATTGTTGATGGATATTATCATTTTTAATGTCAGTAAATAATGTGTTGTCAGATAAATGACCTGTTTCCTTTCTGCAGTAAAAAGCTCATTCATCAAGAAGGAGCTTGAGTGCTGGAGAAATCTCAGCCAGACCGAGCGTTTCCGACTGTGCAGGATGGGAGATGTTTTATTAATCCTACTTTGCCGAGCAGTTGGGTTCAATGCTAGACAGAGTTCTTTCTGGTGAATCAATGAAAGCATATGCATTCTCCACTGGCCATGTTCCACTGACTGGAGGGAAAGTAAGCATTCGTTTGTTTGTTTTAAACTTGAAACTATGCTAGTACTCTCAAAGCATTTCTCAGCAAGCAATATGGCGAAGAGCTTCCTCTACATAATTTGGATTTATCTTAGCCAAGTTCTTATTATGAGGAATCATAATAGGATAAAATGCAGAATCAGAGCAGTGTGTTCTAATTGATTTGACTTGAGCAGCTTTGAGGGCCGCAAAGATTTAAAAAGTGGTAGAATCATGTAAGTTCTAGAATCCTAGTCTTCAATGCCTGGGATCCATGTATGCTGGGTCCTTCTTAGGGTCACCACTGAAAAACCACAAATCTTATTTCAACAGACAAGCCCTGTGAACCTATTGTCTACTAAAAAGCCACCATGTCACCTTCTGTGATGGTGGCATAATTAGTTAAGACAAATAAGGATAGTTTACTTCCGGGAGACCTTAGGTAGAGCGGCAATTAGTCCTGTCCTGTGTTTTTCCTGCTATAAGTGGATATATTTGAGACTGTTTCCTTAAAGCAAATAGGTGGAGTTTTCTAGGTCCATTCACAGACTCTTAAAGAACTTTGATTAGAACCTTCTTGAACAATCACTTAATATCTAAATTGTTCTTTCATTAAATGGTTACGTCAGTGAGAGTTCAATAGTGGAGAATGTCTTGTAGGTCATGAAAGGAGCTTGCAGCTAAGAGACTAACATAAACAATGTATTTTACTAGGAAATAGTTACTTTGTCCAAATATCCACTGAAGTCAATGACTTCTGAAAGTTATGTCAGTACATCTTTCTCAATCCCATCAAAGCATAGTTACATTTGGGACACTGGAGTAAATGTGAGTTTGATGCCAGTTATATCCAGAAGGGTCGTCCCATCCTCCTGTTCTTCTGGAGTAAAGTTTGGTAAACAACAGCCCATGGGGCCAACTGTAGCTTGTGCCTAGTTTTTGTATGTTTGAGCCAGGAATGGCTCTTACACTTTTAAAATGTGCGTGCGCGTGCGCGCGCGCGCACACACACACACACACACACACACACACACACACACACACGAGAAATAAATGGGACTTGCAAAGCTGGAATTATTTATTCTCTGTCTCTTTACAGGAAAAGTTTGTTGATCTGTGTTCTAGAACATTCAGATAAATACATTCTTTGACTTTCTGTGTAGATCCCTTGGTATCTTTTCGCTTCATATTTTTTAAATATTTTTTTTTATGTGTATGGCTGTTTCGGCTGAATTTATGTCTATGCACCATGTGTTTGCCTGGTGTTGGGAGAGGGTGTTGTATCCCCTAGGATTGGAGTTATAAATGGTTGTCAGTCACCATGTGCATGTTGGAAATCAAACCTGGATCCTCTGAAAGAACACCCAATACTCTTAACCACTAAGCCATCTCTCCAGCCCCCTGTATTATATTTTTAGAGTGAGTATTATAGATTGCAGGAAAAGAAAATATGGGAAGCAGTTTGAAAAGGTGCCTATTTGTGGATAATTTTGGAGATAGTCTTGTTTGCAGAAAGGATCCACTTGCTTGTGAATTATCCAGAGAATACTGAGCTGGCAGGCCCATTGTTATATCTGTCCACAGAACATTTGCTGACTTATTAGTTACAGCATTTTTAATTGTGTAATTTGCCACCAAAAACCACATCTCTTCCCTGAGCTACCTCAAAATGCTCTGGAGCTCCAGAAAATCTTTGCTAAAGAGTTGATGCACCCTGTTACTGGGATCCTATCCGGGTTGTCCTGGGTGCCCATGTTAGTTTGGAAGCCACGTTCAATGGTGACACAGAAAATGTGCCCTGTGGGTGAGCATGTGTGTTCTGATCCCCATGGCCTCAGCTCCCACAGCTGAATGATGACAGGCTTCTGTTTCTTGGCTGCTACTGTTTTGAACAACTTTGCTCCAATGTTAGCATTGTTCTGGAGCTTGTGGGGCTTTGGTTGTGATATTTGGTGGTCAGAGTTTGATACCGAGTGGAAGGATTAGGCAGTTTGAGGATGAAGATAGCAAGAAAGTGGGAAAACTGTAGATTGACAAACTATACTGTTTCTGTGTTTCTCAATGAGAACACTGGTATATTTTTACTAAGAAATTTTCATCACCTTTAATTGGATGAAAAATTCAAATACAACAGAAGTTTTCTTAAGAAACTGTAACAAATAGTTGTGAAGGAACAGGGAAGTGGGAACTTACGTGTATCTTATTGAATCATATCTAATAGCATAAAATTATCTAGTTTCATATTATTCTTTCACACTTTTGCTTCACATTCTGAAATTGAAGTCTTACTTTGTCATTGTCTTTGGCATTCTAAAACATGCGAGAAACTTGTGCCTTAGACTCAATAACTATGACAGAAGAGAAGCAAACTGTTGTTCAAAAGGCATCCGGATAACTTATTAGTTGTGGATAACGGGGAAGGGAGGGAAGAGCAAAACCAAGGTTGAAATGGGAGAACCTGATTCAGGGCACCTCTCTTCCAGGTGTTAAGAAGCACTGCTAAGCACTCCTTTTCCTGGGGCTTGCTCCTTCCGGCTGTGCCCGTGGTGGCTCTAAACTGGTTGACTGCATCAAATCAGTTACTGATAAATTTTGTTTAAACTAAAGTCTGGATCTTGTTGCGAATCTGGATCTTGTTGCGATTAACCATTCCTCACTGTGTTTAGTCCCTAAGATAATTAATTGTTTAACCATGATGTATCTGTCTGAATCCATTCTGATCTCTGTTCTCTGAGAGCAGCTGCCCAAGGGCTCTTTCAGCCATGGACTTCAGAGCATCCCAAGACGGAGTTGACTTTTGTAGGTGACTGTGCCTTTTTCTCTTGTTCCTTCTTGTAGGTCTTCTCACGTCTATCCACTGGTTAGATGCTCTGTTAATACCTAACCATCTGTTAGGGCAGCTAGAAGGTGGCTCTAGGGTGGATGTCAGCCTTCCTGAGGAACAAGGACATGAGGCTGTTTTCTTAAGGATGTACCTCAGTGGTCTTCTGGGAAGAAACAGGAGAAAGACTGGGTTAACCTCTGTGGCAGGATCTTGATGGAGGGCTGCTCATAGCCAAAAGCTTCTTTATAGTCATAGTTGTCCAAAGAGAGTGAGTTCCAGAGAAGAGAGAGGTGGCTCAGTGATTAAGAGCACTGACTGATGTTCCTAAAGACCTGGGTTCAATTCCCAGACCATCTGGTGTTCGATCATGCCAGAATTAAAAAGTCAAATCATAGTTTGCATCCTAGTTTGTTGAGTAGAACTGATAGGCTCTAACAAATGGTGTTCAATGGGAGAAGGAGGCTACACTACCATTTGGGGGGAAGGTCTGGTCTTCCAATATGAGGCCAGCCCATGCATTTGAAGATGTTTAGCCTCGCATTCTTATCCACTGAGCACAAGTAGTACCCCCAACGCCACTGGACAGACACAGCAAAGTGCTCACACATTTCCAGGTACTTTGTAGTGAAAAACAAAACAAAACAATACTTGTTGAAAGTTCCTCTATGATCTTAGCCCTGGTTGACAGCCATTTTGCAGGGACGTCTTCTGTAACCTGTTCCTGGGGATATCTAGAGGAAAATCCAAAAATTAAAACAGCATGTTGGATTGTAGACTGAACCATTTGTTTGAAAGACTCTAGTCCCTACCCAAATTAAAGATTGTTTTCTTAATGTCCAGAGCCCAGTAGATATTGGGGCTGCCTACATAAGAACACTATCCTTACCAAAGAGTCCAGGAAAGTATGGGCTAGCCTAATCAATGTGTCCAAGGCTCAGCATCTGAACAGAATGGCATCTAATTCATCTAACTTTCTGCGCAGTCGAAGGATACCTTTGCTGAGCAGTCTGTGGTTGAGTGGGAGAAGTTGCCTGGCTCTCTTGGCTCACTTCACCTTTAGGTGATGCTGTCTTTGGGGCTTTCACAAAGGAAAAGGAAAAGGGGCCTCCATTCTCCTGCTTCTGGAGCGTGGATCATGGCTATGGAAAACCTCTCCACTACCCACTGCTCTGGTCTTCACTTCCATACATGTCAGCAAGAGAGAAGAGACAAGAGGAAGAATTCCCATTGTTACCACCAGCAAAGAGTTCTGGAGTCAGTGGGTCATTTTTCTAGAAGTCTCCCCTGATCCTCAGGGCATGGAACAAAATCTCTACAAGAAGAAGGTGGTGTGGGTAGGGGAGGCGCATTCTTGTTCCAAGCCATGACGTAATAGCATGGACTCAGTTAACACTCCTGCCTTACACAGTTTAGAAACCAGACAGTATGAAAAAAAAAAGTTGTCAAATATGGGAGAAGAAACAGGACAGGTCCCAGAGGGAACAAACAGAGTGAGTACCACAGTTGCCCATCCTGTTGTCTAGAAAATCTACCCAGGCCACAGTGTGGGATGGCATACCCAAACAAAATGGCCAGTTCACTGAGCTGAAAAACCGAGGGAGTTTTTCAGAGTTACAAACTGAGGGAGGCCAACATAGTTAGGACTCTCAGAGATGAAGGAAGAATTGGTGGCGTGGGGCAGCTGCATGAGGGGAAACCTCTGAGACCTTAATAAATGGCTCGCTTTGTCCTCAGCAGAGAACTTAACGATAGAGCATGCTGTGAGAAGCTTCTGGAAGCTGGGGGAACCTGTGAAAGAAGCAGGTGGAGCAAACGTGGGAGCTCTGCTTTTCTCAGCAGCTGGAGTGGAGCGACCGGGGTCCATAGGGCATCTTGGGGCATACTCAGAGGAGGATTGCCTCAGTAGGAGGGCCAAGTCAAGACCCCTCTGTCCTGTCTAATAAAACTTGAAGATGAGCTTTCAGGGGAGCAAGCTGTTTACAAGTACCCTGTGTCTCAGGAAGAAAAAAAAAAACCTTAAAAAAATTTAAAAGAAAAAAAAAAAAAATCCCCTTGCAGTGTCAAATTCACAATATCTGTTGTCCAGAGAAATATAAGAAATATGATCCATTATGGTGATAAAAACTGATCAGTAGAAATAGTCACAGATGAGAACAATTGGTAATGACAGATGTGAAAATGGTGGTTACAACAGTTTGCTAGAAAGTAAAGGTCCACGAGGGAGAAGATGAGAAGGCAGAGAAAGGATCTGTGGACTCCGAGCCAAAGGAGATTTCGAGAGGTGAAACCTGTGACATCGAGATGCAAAACTACACTGGTGGGGTTTGCAGAGGTAACACCAGCAGAAGGAGAGATTGACGGACCTGAAGATGTAAAGGTAGAGACTACACAAAATGAATCAGATGGCGGCGGCGGCGGCGGGTGGGGGTGGGGTGGGGGTGGGGGGTGTCCTGTAGGAAGTGAACAGAGACTCCGAGTGATGTGACAACTTCAGGTAAATAAATGTGCTTGTAATTAGAGTTCCCAAGTTACCAGGAGGGAGAAAAAATACAGTCGTGAGTGAGTGAGAATAAAGAGAGACAAACAAGAAAAATCCATGGAAGCAGAACCTGGTGCTTTGAGAAGATGAAGAAAATCAACAGGCCCCTCTCAGACTAATGAGGAAAATACAGAAGGAGGCACAGAGTGCTGATATTGGGAATGAAGGGGGAAGCGTCCCTGAGGGTGAAAGTGTGACGGGAAATACCATGAATAACCAATGCCAGTGTGTGATAACTTGGATGAAATGGACACACTCCTTCAAAGACATATGAACTGTTGTGTGAAAAGGAAATATACGAAGTCAGTAACCACATGACATTTCACAAAATGGAGTTTAGAATCTTTTCCCACAGGGAAAAAAAAATCCAGATCTCAGTTGGATTGGCCAGTGAACTCTACCAAAGGCTTAAGGATCAAAGACACCGCACTATGGGGCATCTTCCAGCAGGTAACTGTGTTTGGTGTTAGAGTTCTAAAATTGTCAACATGTAATAAACCCGCAAGCAGATGCCAGTGAGACAGAGAAAAGAGGAAGCAAACCCGAAGGCCCACTGGAAGGAAACAAAGAGCTGACTCCGCACTATCTAAGCTTTTCTAGAAAACTGAAGAGTGAACACTCCTCCATCATGCTATATAGTATCCACACTGTGAGCCAACGACTCTTCATAAACAAAGATGCAAGAGTTCTTTAAAGATTTTTTTTGTTGCAAACCAAATCCAAAGACATGTACAACTGAAAATGTACCCTGACCAAGTGGACTATTTCTAGATATGCAAAGTTATTTAAAGGGTGGTCAGGGACTCTTGAGCAAAAAAGAAGCATTTCTCTCTACCGTATGCTCATTCTTGAAGAACCCTAGCCTGCCTTCTCATAGATAGGAATCTGTTAATAATCTAAAAAGACCCACTTGTTCTTATGGCCTCATACTTGTCACCTGCAGGGTGCCATCAGTCTTGGGGACAAGTGGGAAGAGCATGGGTTTTGGAGCCACAAAAACCTTGGTTCAAATCCAGGTTTCATTATTCAGCAGGAAAATTATGTAATATCTTCAGGCCTTAAAGGTGCGCTGGAGATTTGGATCTTTCTGAGCCTTAGTGGTAAAATAAGTAAGGCCAGAGACAAACAGCCAGCACACGGAGTGTTGGGGGTGGGTTGTCACTCTCCTTGTGACTTTAAACATGGTGCATGACAGTGGTGGCTCCTGGGCTGGGGAGGTGGCTCGGTCAGAAAAAAACTTGCAGCACAAGCATGAAGACTTGGGGTCATATTCCTAGCACCCACATGAAAAGAAAGGGACAGGGAGACGAAGACAGGAGAATCCCTGGGACTCGCTGGCCAGGCTGTTGAGCCAAACCAGCAAGCTCCAGGTTCACTGAGAGACCTCGTCTCCAAAATAAACAGCAATTGAGAAAGACAACCAACAGCAACGTTTTGTCTTTCCAGTCATACACACACACACACACACACACACACACACACACACACACACACACACAAACGGGGACAAAGAATTATGGCCCTCACTACCAGTTCTGTCCTGTTCTGACTTGTAAGACCTTGTCTCGTTACCTAGTCTGTGAAATAAGATTGCCCATGCTACCTGTCCCCATAGGAGTTCACGTGAGGTCTCTTTGAGTTAATGCTTGCCCAGCTCTTGAAGCAGTGTCTGGCACACTTCCAAGTAAGTGCTCCCCATTCATTCCCTGCTATGATTAAAGCTATCGCTGTTGCTTCAGCCACTAGTGTTGCTGTACTTGTTGACAGGCCGGCTAAGGCTCTGCCATCCTAGCAAGGAAGAGTCGCCAACCCAGGGTGGAGATCAGCTAACACAGTCACTGAGCTCATAAGTTTATTCAGCCCCCAGGCTTTGTTTGGGGGTCTTTGAACACAGACCTGCTATCTGACTGAAGAAGCAACTATGACTAGCCACATCTGGGGGGTGGAGGAGGGAGAAGCCTTGGGGGTAAGAGGGACAGGAGCTGGCAGGCCCTGACAATAATCTCTGTCAGAGACAGGAATATTATGTAGAGACCTGTCTGATGTCTGATCTTCCTGGATGGTAATGTGATGAGGTGTGAATGGAGACCTGGGCTATAATTGAGAACCATGTGGCCCTGTCAGCAGGTGATGGCCTCTGAATGGCAGTGTGACAGAGAGCAGAAACAGAACCACAGAGATGGGTGGTGTGGGGATTTCTACTGAGCGGGGCCTGAGGTGGGCCCAGGGAGGCCTGCCAGACAGTGGGCTGCGTGCCCCTGATTTCTTTCAGCACAGCCTATTTTGCCATTCATAGCCTCTTGCTATTAAGCAGCCCGAAGAGCTCATATCCCGTGGACAGATGATAGATATGTCAGATCTCTGAAAAATTGTTTGTCTTGCACAGGTGTATGGGCCTCCTTCTGAAGCAGACAGGTCACGTGACACTTTTCAACACTCTCTTCTGTCCCAGCTTTGCATCCAGCGTCTATCAAAAGGGAAATCTTTCACATGCAATTATGGCAGAAAATAAAGGTGATGAAGTGTTGTGTACCAAGAAGGGGGGAGATCAAAGGGCAGGAATGAAAAGTGATTGTGCTGGAAGGGTAGCTTTAACTCCACAAGTTGTGGGGGACGGTGCGGTGCCCCATGCTGCTTGGAGGCTGCTTCATGGGCGCACTGTGCGGTACTTGGAGAAGGGATGTCTGCCGCTGTCATTGGCATGACTCTCCTAAAATTGTCAGTTGCTGGAATTCTCTGTAGTCCGAGTAGCACACAGGTATACATAGCCAAGTGATGCTAAGGCATCTCTTTCCCATGCACTTCACACAGGATAGTTCGCCCACCATCCTCAGATTAGTACTGTTTGATCTTCTGAGAGTCTAATTTTCATGGCAGAAGGCTTAGACACCCAAAGACCTTTGTTTTCTTCCTTCCTTCCTTCCTTCCTTCCTTCCTTCCTTCCTTCCTTCCTTCCTCCCTCCCTCCCTCCCTCCCTCTCTCTCTCTCTCTTTCTCTCTCTTTCTTTCTTTTTCCTTACTCTTGTTATGGAGCTCTTTGAAGTCAAGGGAATAAAAAAACAGAGTTTGTTCAAATGAGTCTACTTGTCATCCAGACCTTCACAGTAACATGAGTGCTTTGGTGAGTTGCTCAGAGAAGGGTACATATGTGTGGATAGTATGTTCAGGCAAGCGTCTCAGGCTTCTATGTGCATTAGTAGAAGAGTGTGAACAACCCACACCAAGTAGAGTCCCAGGTTGCTGAACTACTCCTAATGCTTCCCAGCCTCATGTCTATCTTTGTGGTACCCTTCCTGTTTGGAAAAGAATTTCTCTCCATGCTAAATACATTTGCTAGTGACTGCTGTAATCTTGACAGTATACATCACACGGTAACATTTCCAGTCCCAGAAAATGGCTGGTTAGGTCAGCTAAGCAGGGACTTGAGGTTTTTGTATCCGATCCATTGCTTGGAAATATTCAAGGCAAAGCCAACAATTTTCAACGGATGCAGACAGATCTATGTGAATTGGTCAAAACCAAAAATAAAACCAGGAGAAAGAGCTCTTAATTATAGATTACTGGAAACTAAATCTGAATATTTGTACTTATTTCAGTAATGTTTGACTATGGTAATCCAAAGGAAGCTGAATTTTGCCAAATGCATTCTTGAGTTCTTGATTTAATGGACAATTAAGTATAATTTATCAAGTATTGTAAATAGTGCCTTGGTTATCTGTAAATGGCTGTTTTCTAAGTTAATTTGAAATTCTCCCTATTTTCTCAGCCTCGATGCTGAGTCTATGTGTTGCTCTGTTGATTTTTTGTGTTGCTCTGACCAAATATGTAGAACAAACAACTTCAAGGAAGGAAATACTTGTTCTGGTTCAAGGTTTCAGAGGTATCAATCTTTTACATCAAGGAAGCTATGACAGAGAGAACATTTCACATCATCATGACCAGAAAACTGAGAGAACGGGATACAAGAAGAAACCAGGAAAAACTACAGTCCCTCAGGCTCCCAATGACCTACTTACTCCATTTGGCTTTGCCTCATGGAGGCACCCCACAGTCCCATCATATCAAGAATTCATTAAGGCATTGATCCATTCTTTAGGTCAGAGACTTTGTGATCTTGACTTCTTTGGAAACACCCCCACAGACCCAGCTTTGCACATCTCCTGGATCTCCGTCAGTCCAGTCTCAAGCTGGCAATTAAAATGAACCTATATGGGGGTAAGCAGCGGAAGAGGTGGTTCGGCAGTTAAGAGTACTTGTTGCTGTTGAAGAGGACCCAGGTTCGAGTCCCCGCATCAACACAGTCGTTTACAACCACCCGTAACTCCAGGGCATCCAAAGTCCTCTTCTGACTTCTGCAGGTACCAGGCATGCACACGGTGAATATACATGCACACAGGCAAAATACTCCTACATATAAAATAAAGAAATCTAAAAGTAAATTAACCATGGTAACCCATTCGTGCTTTTGCTAGTATGATGGGAGTTGAGAGCTTGCCGGATTTAACATGGTAAAGGATGAGAAGACAGGGGCGGGGAACCAGCATTTGTTGACTGTCTGCCGCCCTCCACGCTCTCGTGTAGAGGGGAAACCATTTTCCAGATCTGTAGTAAAGTCCAACAACTGGAGGTTGTCTATGGGATGGAGCTGCTGCTGTACCCCTCATTTATCTAGCTAGCCCCAAAGTTGTAGTCTGTTGTCCCCACTCTTCCACACCACTTCTTTCACTATGCCAGTCTGACAGTGGCCTTCCTGTCTCTACCCAGGAGCCACTGGTCTCATGCACCCAGACACAAATGCACGTGTCTCCTCTGGCACGAGTAATAGAGATTGCATGAGGAGGGGGTGCTGTCTAATCCCAGAGAAATGGGAGCACGCAGGGAGTGGCCTGCATACCTACCTCTCCACAGCTCTCCTGGATCAGGTTAGAAGCTGAAACAGATGTTCACAAAAGAGCATTCAGTGAGTCTTGACAATCTGTACTTCTTAGAGAAAACATTATGGTGGACCAGAGAGACCATGCTGCAGACTGCCCCAACTGCAGCTTGAGTGGACTAGGATGGGAAAGGCAATCATGAAGCCTTCAAGGTACAGATTGCCACTTCGGTTGGTTTAAAGGCTATGGGCCTTTAAAGTTCCTACCAGTGTTTTTTACTGTGTCTTGGCAAGCACGATACATGACTATAATAGGGTAAACAATCTCTGGGACATTTTTACTCAGTCCTTGGGCAAGAAATAAGTCATTAGACTAGAACATTGTTTGGGGAGAAAACAGTCTTAGAGAAGATTGATGCCAAAGTGGGAAGAAAGAGAGCTGCCAGAAGCCAAGAACCATTCCAGAAAGTGCCAGACAGTTGGGCAAGGAGGTCCTGCAAAGTCCTGGGAGCTGTGGTCAGAGGCACAGTTCCCCCCTTACCAGTTATGCTCAAGGCCAACTCTACTTAGTAAATGTCATGGGATCAGCTTGCTCCCTTCAAAGGGTCTGGTCTACCAGAAGACCAAAACAATCTCCCCCTCTGTGACAACCTGGCCTTGCAGCTGTCAGCACAACGGAACCAGGAAAAGCTGCTTATACAAGTGGGAACTTGTCCCTTGTCTCTTCTTTGAGAAATGCCCAGTGACACTTGCCGAGGAAAGTCTTGTTCCAGCTCTCTGCTCTTTTCTGCAGATGGGAAGCACTTTAGGAACAACATCATTTGTGGGCAAAATGAGCCCCTGAGTGGTGCTCACCTGATCTGTGCACAGGAGAAGCCAGCTCGGCTGCTGAGCACAATGACTAGCAGCATGGAGGATTTTCAGGTCGTGGCTTTAGACTTTTAAGAGCTGTTGATTGAAGACTTCATTGAAACCAGCCTGTGTGTTCTCACCCTCCCCATTTCCTTTTCCATTTAATCCAAAGACTGCTGTTCAGTGGTGGAGAATGGAGTTGATGGCTGATTGAAAACAATGTTTCTGCAACTTAGGTTGCTTAAAGAGAGTGTGGGAAGGGGTCCTGTAAGGGAGAAAATTTAGGGAAATAACAGACGTGTCTCGTCTGCTCTTGAGACCTCAAAGTAAGTCTCTGGCCCAATGAGAATATGAGCAAACTGAGTCATAGAGTGGAGGCCTTTGCCTAAGGTCCTGTATCTGGCCAATGAGCAATATATGAGCAATCATCTGGGGCACTTCTGGTCTGTAAATGATAGTTTAAAAAAATACACAGGCATATGGGAGCAGGGTGGCTGGGGTGATTAGGAGACACATGTGGATGCTTTGCAAGAGTCCAGGGCTGTTTTGTCAACAAGAAAGAAACTGCTCCCAGGGATCATAAAAAAATGATCTTCGCGTAACTAAAAGGCCACTCTGAAGTGTGTGAAGATTTATTTTTTGTGATTACAGTTAGTGCCTATAGATGTAGTTGCATTGAGACTGAACTTGACTTGGTGTGAGGAAAATGGTGACTTGGCCTCCATTAGGGCCTGGTACCTGACAGTAGGCTAAGGGTAGTGCATCAGAGGAAGTCACTGTTGCTGGAAAACTATGTTCAATGGGCTTTCTGCACAGAAAATGTCCTTGGCAAAGCCAAGGTGACCATGAAGTGTGCCATCACAGTGAACAGAGAAGTAGAACTAATATATACATCCTTAAGATACCTAAGCTTCAGAAAGCACAAGGATCCTCAGCACTGTGTTGATGGAGAACTGTTGTGGGCCTTGGGGCCCTTAGGCTCAGTTCCTGCAGAGCCCAGATAGGAGAGAGCTTTGAAGGGAGGGACAGCTGCTCTGTGGATACAGTTTAGGATGAAAGTTTTGTTGGTTTTGTTCCAGAGTAAACCTGGTAACAGGAAACATTAAAACCTGACCCATGGCTGAGATTCCCACTGTTCTCCTCAAAGTAATAACTCAGTGCTCAGAAGGCTCCTCTGTGAGAGGAGGGGCAAGGCCAAAGCTTTGGTGGAAACCTTAAATGGGATCTCTACAGGCATGTGTGGAATTAAGAACCACTTTCAAGAGGATTCCAGGTACCAGAAGGTCTTGCTCCCAGACAAGGCTGATGCAATGGAGTCCCTTCTCATGTCTCCCCCATTTCCTCTGTTTCCTTACAGTGGCATGCTCTTCCCAGCCCTTGGCCTCACCAACAGGGCTGTATGTTAAGATATAGACTCTTGGCTCTGCCTTGTTACATCATTAATCTGTGTCTTATTTGGAATCTTTGATTGAATCATCTTCCAGAAAACTCTGTCTAGCCTTATCATCCTACCATGGAGTCTCCTTCCTCTGAGTTCAGGGGTAGAAGACAGGAGATAAAAGCATGTCAGGATATTAGCTTCCCTTTGGGGTTGGTCTATATAAAGTGTGTCGCTATAAAGACCCCAAAATCATATTCCCCTTTGACCTCTACTGTTGCAATCATACTCTCTTCTAGAAGGAACTGAGTCCCCGAGACACCCACCTGTAGCAGAAACACAGCCTCTGAATCCCTCTACTTTTTTGTAGAATTTCAGAGCACACATTTCTCAAGGGCCTACGACCTCTCCCAGGCTGGTAAAGCCTTGTGCTCATCCTTGCTGAGTCATCCAGACTGTGTTCCCAGGGTGCTCGCTGGCTTTGTTGATAGCTTTGCTTATGTTCTGTCCCAGGATCTCATTTAGCTTTGAGGTGTCTGACTCATCCTCAATACACCCAAGTCACCCCCTGAAGGCATCACCCGTGTTTGTTAACTCGACTGTCAAACATCCCATCTAAGTTGCTCATGACGATGAGAAAACATGCCGTATTCTCCCCCTTAGGTATTATTTGTGGCCTTGTAAATCTGAGTGGGGGAGAGTTAAGTTTATATGATGACACTCTTGAATGTCCCTTCTTGAAGAATGTTTATGCTGGGGAATAGCAGTGTATGTGCCTGTTCTACTAGGATCCAGGACATGAGATCAGGCCAATGGCCAGAGATACAGAGTTCTTCTTAATCTTTGCTCCAGATGGAACTAGCCAATTCAGTTAGAAGCATCTGCTCAGTTCCCGGCACATTCAAAAACAGGAGAGTCAAGAGTCATAGGACTAGACAGGCCATCTTCACTAAAGACTTGACTTCCCAGCCTCTCGCACGGGTTTGTGTCCTTGGTGAAGGAGCAGGTCTCCTACATGGTGATGGGAAGTGCTCTGTCACATTTGATACATCTGTGTCTTGGGATAGTAGAAATGAAATCTTAACCCTCTCTACAGAAACTTGTATGCCATACATTGGATATGGGGGGTAAGGAGTGGAGCAGGGCACAGATCTCTGAACTTTCACCAAATACAAAGTAGATCTGCCGATTCTCACCTCAAACCCTTGTTTTGAGAACTACAGGAAGCACTCTTAATCAAATGCTTCATACTGGTGCTTGGTGCTTAGTAGGCGCTAGTGAATGACAGCTGAAATTACAGTGGGATCAGTATCATCGGGGCCCCCCACGAAGCATTGGGAACACACATTGTTCATGTTGTGCTCTATCTTGTCCCATGGGAAAAAATCTTGATTCCCAGATCTCTTTTCTCTGTCAAATGTTGTATATTAAAGCTGGCATACTATAGACTGGGTACTTGGAACAATGTTCGATATGCTAGAGGGAAGTGGGGAGAGATTTCTGAAAGAGAGCCATGTGGGTTCTTTATTGATTAAAGCAACCAAGAAGTCTGGAAAAAAAGAAAAGAAAGCAAATAGCAAACCCTAAAGTCTGAATTGAAACTTGTCAAGTCAGGGCCTGTGCAGGAGAATCTGGTGGCCGGAGAGGGGCGGGTGGAGTCATCCTGGAAAACAGTGAAGCAGGGCATCAAGTGCAGTGGAAATTGAACTTGAAAAGTTCAAGCCAATGGAGAGGTAAGTTGGTGGGGGCCACAAGACTCCCTCTTCTTTCAGTCACTCAGTAGAACTGGCTTAGATTCTGTTTGGATTTAAAGGAACCAAATGACAACTTGGAAAACCTCCACATGTCTAGGCGGGGATTCCATTTCGTTTCTCTTGTAGACTGTCTCAGGGAAATAGAAGTAGATCTCAGCTTTCCTCATAAAGCAAACTTGCTGTTACCTCAGTTGTATGCCTCACACTTAGCATCCACTCAAATGGCATGAATTCTTTAAAATACAGAATTGTTATTGTTACAGTAATTTGTTGCCAGGGAACAAAGGCCACAGCAGGCTGGTATTATCTTTTGTCCCCCTATGGCCCTTTCATAAAAAACAATGATAACTATTTCCAATGGATTGTGGGGTGATTAATGAGATATTTGCAATGCAGATTATCCGGAGTTTCCACAGACATTTCAGCTAGTTGACTGGCAAAATTAATTTAGTGCTCTTTGACCCACTTTTGAGAGGAAAAAAAAAATCTAGAGTCCAAGGGAAAAGTCAGCATTTATTTACATCCAGATGGGATGCTCCAACTTAGCCACTTTAGGGAGAGGGTGAATTGAGCAGATTTCAAGTGCCCAGGTGAGAGTCAATGAATGAAAATGCATATGGGTGCAGAGGAGGTCTAAATAAGTGTCCAGTTGGAAGACTGGTCAACTTCCATCTTCCTAATACTCTGTCAGTTATAATAAGGACGCAAGCACTAAGTCTTGTTTCTTGGTTCATTGAGAAGATGTTGCCGAATTCCCTCTTAAGAAGAAGAAGAGGGCAAATGTATCCAGCAGGGCAGCCATCCCCTTGGCACAAGGCTCCATCGTATGTCTTGATCTATGGTTTTCATGAGACTATACTACTTTGAAAGTCTAGGAAAGTGTGAAGGGAAAATAAGAAGCTCTTGGGGAAAGCTATAGAGGATGGGTGAGTATGCTGGGATTTTGAACCTGGGTTTAAAACTGCAGTTGGATAGTGTCATGGCTAATCTTGGATGTCAGCTTGCCACACCTGTGAAGAAGAGCCTCCACTGAAGAATTAGCTCTATCAGATGTTCCTGTGGGCATATCTGTAGGGCATTTTATTGTTTACTGATTGATGTAGGGGGCCCAGCCTCCTAGGCATCCTAGGGAAGTACCATTCCTAGGCAGGTGGGCCTGGGCTGTGTAAGAAAGGCAGCTGAATGTGAGCCCTGGAGCAAGCCAGTAAGCCACAGCATTCCATGGTCTCTGCTTCAATTCCTACCTTGCTGGAATTCTGCCCTGACTTGCTTCAAACGTAGGTAAACTGTAACATGTAAGCTGAAATAAATCCTTTCGTCCCCATGTTACTTTTGATCACGGCATTTACCACAGCAACAGAACGCCAACCAGGACAGGTAGAGTGGGATACTCCACCCCTCACTCAGCAATCTCCCCTGACGATCATCCTTTAAAAAGGTGAATTTATTCCCCTAACTCCTTAGTATTCCTACTTGGTGTCTCCTTTGCAGTCCCCCTGCATGTGTACTAATGACCCAAATGAAAAGGACTTAATGATAGATGGTGTTCATTTAATTGGCTGAAATTGAATGATACGCACTTTCTGAATCCTGTTAATTCTTGGGGCTCATCTACATATTGGCAAGTTGTCATAAGAGATGGGCTGCAAATGCTGAATCAGAACTTTTCAGGCTTGGCAGCGGCACGGCAACGAAGCAGTGTGGAAAATGCTCTTTTAGGAGTCAGAAGAGGCACCTTTGTGGTGCCGTAATGCAATCACTGTGAGATAATGGATTGGCTAGCTTTTCTCAGGATATTGCCTGTGTATCTTTTCAATTAAAAATGAGCTATTCCTTGAATTTTGGTATGGCTCACACAGTGTGGCCGATGGCCAGTGACGTATCGGTATGGAGAGAACTTTGAAATTTCTTCTACACTCCAAGGTCTTCTTTGGAGTTTAGATGAGTTCGTGACTAAACTTTCCAGTGAGGCCAGACCTGAAGTTTTTCCCATGGAGTGCTTTGAATGGGAGAAGCTGGAGGTCCTGTGAGATCTTTCTTGGTTGCCGCTTGGACGTGTTCGGAAAGCTGCTTCACCTTTGTCTCTGAATGTGTGGACCATAATACTTTGTGTTTCTCATGAAGAAGTTCTGAGGGGCAGCCAGATAGCTGTATGAGAACATTGCCCATAACACAAAGCTATAGACAAATGTTGTTAGGAATAAAACCGATCTTGATGATCCGTAAGAAAACATCCTCTGGTATTGTCTCTCAGTCTCGGTGAATCCCTGTCAGTCCTTGGCAGATTATGCCAGGGAGATGAGAATATCCCTGTGACTTCTTCCCTCCCCCACAGTTAAAGTGCTGGGTCCATTTTTTTTTTTAAACCCAGACATCCCTCAGATCTTCTGAAACAGATCTGGTAAGAATGGATGCTATGTTTCCAATTAATTTCCTAAGCACACACTTGCTCAAAACACATGTTTGAAAAATAAAGAATTCAACAATAAAGGCTGCTCTGCTGCTGTTGGACTGCCAGGAGTATGGAGTCTCTTTGGGTTGAGCTAATATCAAAGGCCTCTGTTTAATATGACCTTGTATTAAAGTATGTTTCACCACCAACCCTACAGAACCTCCCATTTAAGCTCAACTTTTATGTAGTTTTTTATTATTCCACTGTTCATCTGTTAAAAATAACCCCTGATAATGATGCATTTGATGAAACGAAACTTCTTAGTATAGCCATTAGCTGGTAGGAGATTTTTTTTTTTTTTTTTAATTTGGGAATTCCAAGCTGAATCTGATCCAAAGGCACTAACATTTAGCCTGAGGTATAGAATGGTAATAGAGACATTTTGGACACTTTGTTTATTTTTTATTTATTTCCTCAATGTGCCACTCTCAGCCCTATATGAGATGAAGGCCCTGGATGGCATGAGTTTTCTGTTTACCTGGGGGGGCTCCAAGAAACTAGCAGATTAACCCCCACCACAAGGGTAGTGCCAGCATGAGCGAAAACAGGCAGATGAGTCACATGTAGTTGGAGCGACAGTGCATTTTTGTCCTTTGGTCAAAGGAGTATGCATAGAGCATGCAAACAATGTGTACATTGAAACTTCCTCCACCATTGTTGACTCCGCTGTGGCGACACATGAGTAGGAAATGTACTGGTCCTCCTGGGTGCCAGGAACCCAGGCTGGCCTCTGCCTAGACGTCCTAGAGCTTTTGCAGTTTAGAACTACAGGTCCGTAATCCAGAGCAGGCACTTCATCACCTCCTTAAGCAACCAAGCTGGACAGCAGTCAGAAGCTACCAAGGTCCCATGTGTTATCTCAGTGAACACTTTTTGGGCCCTCACTCTGTGCTCAGTGGGATGCTAAGCCCTGAGGGTATGTTATAAGACTTTCACTCTAGCCGATATCTAGAGGTGAGTTAAGGATGCTGTGTATCTGTCTTTTGGATTGGAGAATTCAGTTTGTACTCTTTGTATTGGGTTTAAGGTCACTGAATGGGGTTCATGCCCCATTGATCCCCCTTGGTCTCTACAGTCATTCATATAATGTTATATCGAGTTACTGTGTAGTAGGTTTTAAGTCCTTCAGGATACAGATTTGGTTCACTTGGATTCAGCGTTTGTTTACTGAGAAACAAGATGCTGTGTTTGTCATTCTTGTTGTCCATACTTGTTTCGGTAAGTGTCCCTTCTTTCTTGCTTGTCCAATCCAGAAAGGTGACTAGAAAAGGGTGGGACTAAGAACACACTGTGTGATGATGCTACAATTGGAAGGGTAGTATCAACTCATTTTGCTAATTACTATAATGGAGTACTAGAGGGAACAGTACTTCATTCAGTCCAGAGGTTAGTTTAACTCATAGTTCTGGGGGATCGAGGATGTGGATGAAGTGAAAGCCTTGTTGTGGTGGAGTGCCTGGCGGGCACTGGGCAGTGTAATAAGAGATGTGGAATAAATCAGCATGTATGCACATGTGTTCTGGTGTCTGTCTTCTAAAGCTACCAGTATTCCATCATGGGGACTCCATAATGACTTAATCTAACCCTAACCACTCTCCAAAGGCCCACTTCTGAACACTAGAATCAGATTGCTTTTACACTCTTGATACTTCATAATGGGGTTTAAATTTCAAACCATGAAGCCATGGGGGACAGACTCGTCATAGCTAAGCCATAACAGACACTGTCTGTATGACAGAGACTGTAGATTTGCGTGTTTATAATGATACTTTTTCTAGCAGATAACAGTATGCGCTTTAGTAGAACTCTTGCTGAATCAACATGTGAAGACAGTTCTCCCATGAGCCTAATGACTCTTGAATCAGAAACATCTTCCTGCTAGGAGGGGTGGTTCGTTCATTCCTGTAATCCCTGCAATATGGAGGCCAGGGGAGAGGATCTTTATCAAATTGAGGCCACAGTCTACATAGTGAGTTCTAGGGCAGCCAGGGATACACTGAAACACCCTGTTTAAAGAAAAATGGTTTTTTGTTTTGTTTTACCTTTAACTTGTGTTATGTTAGATTGAGCTCAGAGCCTTGTGTATACTACTAAACAAGCCTCCCCACCCCCCCCCCCGCCATCTCTTCTTTTTCTTCTTTAAAAGTTCTCTAAATTCTCATAGAGACAGAGAGCATATAAGTGGGCCTGTTACACCTTTCCTTATCAAGTTGGGGCTCAAGAGAAGTCCCCCTGAGCAGTATGGAAGCAGAAGGAAAGGCCAGAGTCTCTTGGATTTCCATCCTGACACCCTGTCCGCCAGCTGTGCAGCGTCGAGCACTTCCCAAGCATGTCGAGCTTCAGTTTCCTCATCAGTAAAATGGGGATTATCCCCACACCTCGCCGAGCTGCTAAGAAGATCAAACGAAGCAATTCTGGGAACACGATGCCTTGTTCTGCGGACTTGGCTTGCTAAATGTTATTTCAGTCTGGCTGCTAGCGTGGGGACAGAAGTATGACCTGCCAAGAGGTCTGAGGGGAGGCAGATCTTCCGTGTCCTCTGAGTGACTATCAGGCAACCATTTTGTCCTGGGAAGGCTCATCACCAGAAAACTTGAAAGCTGCCTTCCTCTTTAGCAGCCCAGAGAAGGCATTCAATTTTTCTTATTTCCATCCTGGGAATCACAATCTACATTTGCAAGAAAATGAGGGTGTCATTTTCCTACTTCCCAGGTACCTAGGCTGATTCATTGAGCATTAGGAGTGGTTAATGGCAACTGAAGTAGCAGCAGGTTTTGGCAGCAAGCAGGACCCCACCAGGGACAGGGGGGTGGGGTAGGGGGTGGCTCCCAGGTGTTATTGCACCCTGTCTGGCTTGCTGTGAGCTCACTGGTTTTTCCATCGAGTTATCTGCCAGCTTCTGCTTTCATTTCCTGGGCAGAGAGTCAGAGGTCACGGAAACGACGAAGCATTGCCGGTGGAGGGGCTGATGCATCTAATGAGTCTTGTGTTTGCTCCTGATCACAGGTTGAAATGAGAATGCTTCCTCTCCTGGCTTCGGCTGCAATAGCACTGCGTAGTTTCAGAAAATTTATTTGCTGTTCATTTTGTTTCTTGAAAAGCCTGGCAATTTGTTTCTGTCCTCTACTCCAAGAGACTTAGTTCAGGACTGGCTAGAGTCCAGGAGTAATGAGGTGTCGGGGAGAAAAACACCACCCAAAGAAATGGATCTTTATTAGCCCCTTCCTGTGGTGGTGATGGCAATATTGCAGCCCACGAGGTGATGGGTCTTGATTTCCTTTTGGCTTGACTGAGGTTGGCCTGGGGTTGGCCTGTTCCCTGTCATGGAGGCCTCTGCATCCCAGATGGGGGAACGGGTTTGACTTTGGCAGCTCAAGTGTGCCTGCTGGAATAACACTTCCCAAGCTTGCGTACAACCGAGAAGATGGGAGATGTTTAGCACACAGTTTGGGGCCTTGTGTACATTTGTGTTTTCATTTCAAGTTGTCTTCCAGCTTCTCTAGGGAAGATGAGTGCCTAGAAATGAATACTCTGTCTGTAATTATAGCAAGCTTCCACGGGCTCCCAGGCCAGAATCCTGCAACTGAAACCTATTTCAAAGAAGAGATAAATGCAGGAAGGGTTCAAACCCCAGAATAGATGATGATGCCAAACTTTTTCCTATCCTAGCACCGTTAGTGTCTCTGATATTTTTATTCCACACATATACCTACAATTCCATTCATTAATTAGATCCAAATAAATTAAGTCATCCTAATAATTTTATAGCCACTTGAAAAATAAATGAAAAGTTGAAAGAAAGGATATTTTTTTATTTATTCTTAACCACAATGGCAAACATGTAGCTATTAGGGCACTGTACAACTTCTCAAACCTTGGAATCAAATTAGATAGCACTGGCCTCATTTCACACACATGTTGACCATCTTGAAGAAGTTGCCTTTCAAAATCACCAAATTTCAAAATGGTGTAATACAATCAAAAGGAGCATAAGGTTATCCAATGTTCAGATAGGGCCAGATAGGGCCATCGTGAGCTAGAATGTGAAGTTTATTTTAATTTCAATGTCTCAATGTTGCTTCTGTGAATGTCCCTTCTGGACCCAAGATGCTCTGGTACACAGTTTGAAAACCTTCAAAGTCCAAGCTGCTCTGGAGATGACTAGAGACCGGAAGGAAGGGCAGACCGGAAGGGAGGGCAGACGAGCCTGTTCTTGTTCCACTCTCTTCTCTCTGACCCACAGCCAAGGGGTCCAAGTGCTGTAGTCTTCCTCCTTGTACAACCCTGATTTCAGTTTTCCCTGGGCAGCCACATCAAACTGGGGGGTGGAGGGGATGCGGGGGGGGGGGGGGGGGCGGCGGCGGGCAGCGTCAACCTCACCCCCAGAGAAAGTGCTATGGTGTTGAGACTCTTGGGAGCTCAAGGCAGACAAGGCATCTAGGTCCAAACACAATTCAGCTTTGATGGTTTGTCTGTGTGTTTCTCATTCCTTGGCGCAGATGACAGGCATTAAGGTGAATTCAATAATTACATCGTGATTCAATTGAATTAAATAATTGGACTTTTTCCCTTTCAACCTCCATGTGGATTTGTTTCCTAAAGTGCCACCATTTTTAATCTGAGCAAGAATGCAGGGCAGCGAAGGCCTGCACAAATGAACAGCAAAAATCCCTGGTGCAGAGGCTGAATGGGAATAATTTAAGTGGGAAAGGGCCTCTTCGCAGGCAGGGGGTGGCAAACTCCTCTTTCAAGATTTCCATTTCCGGCAATGTCGGTCAACACGCATGTTTCTATTCAGCTGCCCACGACTGGACACCTCACGGAGGCCTAAGGCCTGAAACGCCTTCTGTCAAGTTTAAAGGAGGAGATGCTTTCAGCCCCCCGATGGGTGGGTGGTAGCAGGTGGGAACTGCCATTGAAGAATCAGGGGGACCCTAAATCTCCTTTTCGTCCCATCTGAATGTTGGTGGCAATATAGAAGCGCACTGAAGCGACCCTAACAAAGCTGCTCTCCCTGCCTTCATTCAGAAGGGGGAAAGAGGGTATTTGGCACCATGACAACAGGTGACCTCTATTTGGAATTGTCAACAAACATTAATAGACCTTCCAAAACACATAGGCTGTGATGTGGGGAGATCAGCCGCCTGAAGGGAGAGCGGGCCTTTCAGTGGCACGGGGGTTGCTCCAGCAGGATGTCAGCTGACGTGGTTAATTGGGAATGATTAGGCCTGTCTGCAAGCTGATTCCCCGAGTTGGGTGCACACATAATTGTTGTATGTAACCCGGAGCGGCTCTGCTCTTTCATCTCTATGAAGAGATCAGAAAAGAGAGATTTACGGCTTAGGTTGCCCCAAGCCACACATAGCAGGCTTAATTTCCCTTTCCAAGGGAATCTGCCGGCTGCTGTTGTGACTAGTTCTCTTTGGCTTAGATGGTATGTCGAGGTCACCTGTGTGGTTTTTTTTGTTGTTGTTGTTCTATGATTGATTGACTGAGATTAATTATTCTGTCAGGACTGTAATGGAGGCAAGATGGAGGATAGTGATAAGCGCAGAAGCTCGAGCGATTCTCCCAAATGCACTTATGTCTCTTTCTATTTAAATAAATCAAATGAAACGCATATATCCTGGACGGTGTTGCCTGTTCCCTCCCCATGTTCTATAGCCCGGAGGTGTTTTCTCTGCAAGTCTGAGGCTCTGAAATGAGCGGCTATTTATTCAACATCCACGGCAGGATATTTGAATCCTTCCTTGCTTCATTCCTTCTAACGGTTCCTCGAACACCTCAGCCCGAGGTAAAGCAGCAAGTTCAGGGACCGCCGTCGATCAAACCCACTGTGCTCAGGGCCTGTGTCTGAGCTAAAGGCTGGACAGCTTGGAGAACATGAGGGAGAGGGAGAATGCATAGCAGGTGTTAACGTCTTAATGTCAGATTTCTGCAGTGTGAAAACTGCCCTAGAAGGCCTTTTTAGGGAGGCAGAGAAAGTAGCTCTTAGTGGCAGACTGAATTGGGCTTCTTCAGTCTCCTGAAGGAATCCAGTGGTCAGCTAAGGAAAGGCCAAGGTGATTCTTGATGGCCCTTCAAAAGGCACAAGATGGTATGTGAGTACCCTGCTTCCAAAGGGTTGTGGACAAGGGCTCCCAGAATCCCTCTCCTCCAGACCCCAAACATGACAGCAATAACATAGCTTCCTTCAGTAATACCCTGTGCAGAATGAGTAGGAACACACAGGAAGGGATGAAGAGTGCTTACAGGAAAACTGGCCGTGCTGGCCACATTCCCCAAGTGTATCACTCATGTTGAGTGCTTTGGGGCAAAGGTGTGTATATGGATTAGCAGTGGCTAGTCCTTTGCATGAATAAGAAAACTTCATAGGGTTGGAGGAGGTGGGTGAGCCTGCCCAAATCCATTGGCAGCATCCACAATGTTAGAGGCACCTAGAAGTCACATGTCTTCCATGTCCTCCTGTGCACTTGCAGAATAATCTAGCATGCTCGTCAGAGGGGCACCCTGAAGGGAGACACCCCATAGAGGAGGCACTCTAGATATTCCACACAACTTGGGAGTCATCAGTGTCTTCCCCAGGTTCCAGAGAAAAGCTGCTGCCGCTCGTGCCGACTGCCTAGTTCCCTTGCGTAACCAAAGATCGAACCGAGAGGTAAGAGCAGCAGCTTCAGTGGACCCATTGGACAAAAGGCGCTCTGAGAGGCCTGCCAGCCCTTCTTCAAGACGGAGGTAGAATGGTACTACTCATCATAAATCAAGCCCTGTGACGTCAGTGCCTCATCTTGAAGAATTTCAACTAACTGAAAGCATGTCTCCTTGAATGTCTTAGAGAATGAAGTATTTGAAGCAGTAGAGCTTTTGAAAATTCTCTTTCTTGATGGTGAAATTTTCATTGGCCGGACATACTAAAGGCATCAGCACCGAGCTGATTTAGATGGCCATAAGTTGTGTTGCCTCGGGCCACGCTACACCCTAGAGGGAAATTTTCAAAGGTTCCTTCCTGGCTATTTTTAGGAAAAGCAGAACTAATGTGGATTTTTTTTCTTTTCGACGCTCTTCCGATCTACCGTGCACATCCATGCTAAGATTGTGTGGCCTCTCCAGTATATGGACCCATGATAATAAACACAAACTTCCGCTCTTCCAATAGCAGTTTCGTGGGTTAAACCTGAGGTTTATAAAAGTGTATCTCACCACTTTGTGCCCTCCCTGATTAGGAATACGTGCTGTCGATTTGAAAATAAATGAGAGAAAAGGTTTTTTTGTTTTTTTTTTTTCCCTAAAATACTCTTTCCTTTAAGAAATAAAAATTGATGGCTTCTACATATGCTCTATAAAATGTATTTGGAGAATGGTCATTAGCAAACTCCCAGCTTAAGTTAGGTTGCGTAAATATTCAGTTAGCCATAAACATGTTCCTTGAAGTAGGACATGTCAGTTTCCTTTGCTGCTTCTACAAAGGCGGGCCTGCTGGACTAGCAGTGTGCTAGGAGCTAAGGGATACAGAAGGAAGGAAGGAGTGGAAACATGTAGGGCAGAGCCCTGGACCAAGGTGCCACTGGTTTTTTTTTTTGTGTTTGTTTGTTTGTTTGTTTGTTTTTTTCAACACTCAACAAGTCAGCGATTGGAGATTGGTAAGGGTGGGTTGTTATTGTAAATTTAGTCTCCATTTGCAAGAAGATCACCTGCCCCTTTCCTGGTAGTTTCTCAAGTCAATGCCTGGAAGGATACTGTATTTACAGGATGCTAAAGAAAACAGGTTTGTTGCATGTGGCCCAGAAGACTTGTCCGTGGATCTCAGTGGGGATCCTTTGGCTGTTTAAAAATATTGAATTTTGTTGTTGCCTTAACTCTTAGTACAACATGTTTCTATGATTGATTGCCATGTCACCTCTGAGAAGTAGGACAGCTATAATGACTGTGCCCTTGTATTTTTAACATACTTGAGTGGCAGTGGATAAACTATAACCATGAAACCTCCATAGAGAAGGAAGGAGATATGAAACCATTGAAGCAAAGATTATGGAAATCTACTCTGCGTGGGTGCAGTGCTAGGCACTGAGCTTCAAAAATGAGTAAGAAGTGGCTCTGAGGAGTCATTGGGTTCTAAAGGGATAATTCCAGCGAAGCAGCACATTGTAGGCATAGAAGAGATGTGAGTTCTAACTGGGGCATTAAGGAGAAATGATGACTTGAGTGAGGAGGAGGAACCCATCTATCCAATATTAACTGAGAACTCTAACTTGTATGTAGCTTAAGTTTTCCTGCCTGGCCCACAGTCAGGATAAATCTCTTTCACCTGCCAGTCCCTCAGCCGCTCAGACCCAACCAAGTAAACACAGAGACTTATATTGCTTACAAACTGTATGGCCGTGGCAGGCTTCTTGCTACTGTTCTTGTATCTTAAATTAATCCATTTCTATAATTCTATACCTTGCCACATGGCTCGTGGCTTACCGGCATCTTTACATGCTGCTTGTCCTGGTGGCGGCTGGCTGGCTGGCAGGCTGGCAGGCAGGCAGTCAGCGACTCCTTCTGCCTTCCTGCTCTTTTAATTCTCTCTGTTAGTCCCGCCTACTTCCTGCCTAGCCACTGGCCAATCAGTGCTTTATTAGCAACACATTTGCCATACAGAACATCCCACAGCACTTGTACCAATGCACATGTGATATTCGAGTGGCAGACAAAGAGGGACCTTTATCCAGAAAAAGGGTAAAGCCTTTCAAGGGCACAGAGACTTGAACGAACAAGGCATGTAAGGGAAAATGAGAGGTAGTAACAGGGAGTGTGGGGTCACCACTGGGTGAAAGACCAGAAATGCAGGTAAGAAGGATTTGACATCCATCATGAAAGAGCTGCCATTTCCGCCCATTTGTAGCGAGGGAGCCACAGTGATTCTGAACAGAACATGGACAGGATCAGATCTATGTTTCAGATTGAAGTCTTTGGAGTTAATACTGTCTCATTCTCATCCCAAAACATGGAAAATGGAAGTCAATTCTGTTGAAGTTCTTATCACAATTTCACTAAATTGTAATCATGGCAGAGGCAGAGAGATCTGAGATTGTTGATGTATCTGAAATGGACTGCAGAGAAAAAATTGGAAAACTCCATTAATAGGATTAGGAACTTGAATTTCACACAGGCACACACATATTGTCACACTTTGTCCCATTTGGGAATCCTGTGATGCACAGGGATCTAGAAAGCTTCAAGGTCTCAAGGTGATTCGTTAAGATGTGACTTCATAGCTTATAAGGTGGTAGGAAAACATGAAGCTTTTTTTCTTGACAAAGCCTAAGTTAGTCATGGAGACAGCTTACCTACCCACCTTCCTGAGCATCAGTGGTAGAGCAAACCCTTGGAGGAGAAGTCTCACACATTCTCCATGCTCATCAGAAAGTGTGACCCTATGTTGCTAGTGGGTATTCCATGACAAAGGAGCTCACTGGCAAAGATTATGGAATGCTCCCTGGAAACAAGCCCTGATGTCTTTTCTTTGAACTTCCCTGAGCCTTTCTGGGACCACTGCAAGTTGAATGAAGTGATTGTCTGTCTGTCTGTCTGTTTTCTCCCTCTCTCTCTCTCTCTCTCTCTCTCTCTCTCTCTCTCTCTCTTTGTGTGTGTGTGTGTGTGTGTGTGTGTGTGTGTGGTGGGGGGCAGGAGGTACAAATGTATGTGGAAGCTAGAGGTCAATGTCAGGTGTCTTTCCAATCACTCTTCACCGCATATTTTGAGACACCATCTCTCAATAAACCTGGAGCTCAGCAGTTTATCTAGACTGGCTGGACAGTGGGCTCTAGGGGTCCTCCTGTCTACAGCTCTCCAGCCCTAGGATTACAGGCCAGTGATGCTATGCCAGGCTTATAGGTAGGTGCTGGATTTCAAACTCAGGTCCTAATGCTTGCTTGTTAAGCACATTACAGACCAAGCCATCTTCTAGGCCCTAGAGTCACTCTGAAAGTTCATTTTGCCTGGACTCCTAGTTGTCTGTTGAGTATTCAGAATGTCTTCAAAAGTTGTGCCCACGTAGTAGTCCCTAAACTACCATGGACAAGATCCAGAAGAAAAGTGGTCTAGTCAGCAAGAGCAGCCCCCACCCCTCTATAGCAATTTGACCCTTGGAAATGAAATTTTGAGTTTCTCTCAATGTCCATGATAGTATAGACAAAACTTCTATTTTTGCAGTATGCTAGCTACTGGGAAGTTTCCGGCAAAATGCAACTCTTGTTGAATGCAACTCTTCTTGACCTTGTACCTTAGTAAAGTCACAGCTCTATTACAGTGTTGACCAGGGCGTTCAGAAGAGCTGTGACTGGGCATAATGTTCCTGTTGAGGGTGTCCACCTAATTAGCACTCAACACCTTTGATTGCCCCATATATCCTCAAATACCGAAATGCTCAGAGCCCGTTGGATTTTGGTACTGGGATCAGAGAGCTCAGATGGAAATCGAGGCCTGTCCTTGTATTTATGGGGGTTTCTTCTTCCCAATACATCACACCTATTTCCTCAGCCCTGTTTGCGGTAATGCCTGCCACAAAGAACCCCATAAATCCCGCCTTGGCGGCTGTAAGTTTGTCATTCTCTTCCTGAAATAGGATCGGCCACGATTATAAAGCAGCAGAGGGCTGCCTGTGAGAGCAACCTGCGTACCGGTGACTGATTCATCAGAGGCGTTTAGTTCTTCCAAATGGGAGAACAAAAATGAGCTCCACAAAGCAAACCCAGTAAATTAAAGGAATGTTATGCTGTGCATAGAACAGCTGTTTGAATGCTGGCGTAGTAGAGTCATATGACTGACCCACTTCTTTGGAGGAACAAATATGTCTGCCTTTAAGGTTATTATTGAAGACACATGATGTCATTTACTTTGGCCTTCTTGTCAGTGTTCGGCTACATTTAGAAAAAGCAAACTACCCACAACAAAAAGCTACCGTCTGCATTTGCTTAAGTAGACCTGTGACTTACATAGATTGATGAGTAATTGTGTCCCTGGTTGATAACTCAAGTTTAGTTAAGGGGACTTTGCCTTTGTTGACCCAAAGTGAGGCAAAGGCAAAAAAAAAAAAAAAAAAAAAAAGAATTGTACTGGCAATAGCTGTTTTCTTTTGAAGTAGTTGGGCGGTGGCTTCTCCTGTTTTACTGAGTAGAGAATAGCATTAACAGAAAATGAAAGGTTCAGTGTGGTTGATATATTGAGCACCCCAATAAACTTGTCTGGGGGTCAGAGAACAGAACAGCCACTATATTAAACATAGAGGTTAGGCAGTGGTAACACATGCCTTTAATCCTATCACTTGGGAGGCAGGGATCTGTGCGGATCTCTGTGAGTTCAAGGCCACACTAGGAACAGAGCCAGGTGTGGTGGCATATACCTTTAATCCCAGCACTTGAAATCTCATGTCTTTGCTTGGGAAAGACACACACCTTTAATCCAAGGAAGTGATGGTAGGAAGCAGAAAGGTATATAAGGCGTGATGACCAGAAACTAGAAGCTTTTTAAGCTGTTAGCTTTTAGCAGCAGTTCAGCTGAGATCCACTCAGGTGAGGATGTGAGGATGTGAGTGGCTTTCAGTCTGAGGAAACAAGATCAGCTGAGGAATTGGCAAGGTGAGGTTGGCTGTGGCTTGTTCTATCTCTCCGATCTTTCAGCATTCACCCCAATACCTGGCTCTGGGTTTGTTTTTATTAATAAGACCTTTTACCATTCATGCTACAGTTCAGTGTCTTCATGAGCTAGGACTGTTGTTCACTGTGGGGAGACGATTGTATGTTGACCATTTGTGTGGTGGACACCCCACTGTGTTTTCCTTTTGTCAGCAAATGCTGAGTGCCTTGTAAACACAGGGACCTGGGATGTGCAGGACAGACTTTGTAGCTCTCAGGTGACGAGGAGACCCCAAGGGGCTTCACTGCCAGCTCTTAGTTTTAGCTTTAACTCTGGCCTGGGGTGGCACCTCAGGGGAGATGCGCTGTGGTGTTAGAGCAGCCGAGTAGTAGGACAGAGTCCAAATCTACTCCTTCCTCATTGCTCTCTCCACAGGCCGCTGCCTCCATTTACTTTCTCTTCAGCAGGATTCACAGAGATTGTTTAAACAGGGAAACACTCTCACCAGATGTCTCTCCTATAGGATCACCAATCTATCCTTGTCCGTGAACTTGTTGGAAACAAAGATTAATTCTGTTTCCCCTTAACACATACAGTTCTGTATTGTGTTATGTACATGTGATTCTGTCATATCCAAGTCTGCCAATGCATGCATGATAGAATGTACGTATACAGGATAGAACACATGTGAGGTGACTGTCTCCCTGGGGATACTGGGTAATATCTGGAGACCTTAAAGATTTCATCATTGGGGGGATGGTAATTGTATCATCTTGTGAATTAAATCTAGGGTACTGTTGAATACCTCACAATGCATAGTCCCCTCTCTTGTAAGAATTACCCAGCTGGAAATGTCATGAGCAACTCTGATCTGAACTACCTCAGTCGCCTTCTTGATGCTTAAAAGGTAGACCTTGATCTTCTGCTC
>CABHPP010134892.1:348-27056 GCA_902168425.1 Peromyscus attwateri
GCTGCAGAAAACCCTTCGGGCCACCTCTGTAAGCTAGGAGGTATTCATTCCAGCTAACCCCTCTAGCTTTTGTAGTTTTCTGCAGGTATCAGGAGCAGATTGAGTTACAAAGCCCAGATTTAATGCCCTAGTGTTTTCTGGAGCCAGTGGGTCGAAAGGCATGTAAATTTGAAAGCCTTCCTGTAATCATTGGAGGAACATACCCTGGAGATTCCTCCAGTCCCTGGAGAACCTTAGTTGTCTTAGACAAATAAATTATTGGGTGTTTGAGCTGAACCCCAAATCCCAGGCATAAGGTAGCAGCGAAAAGGGATCAAGTCTTGAGAACTTATTTTAAGAGTTGCAGCTCAGATGGAAAGGTAGCCCTGGTGGTCAGGAGCCAAGAAATACCACAAAGTCACTGTAAGCATTACAGCTTTGCTCCTATGGAAGTGTTATAGCTCTACTCTGTTCTGGTGAAAGTTGTTGCAGCTGAACTCTGCTCCAGCAAAAGTGTCACACTACACAACAAACTTCACTCAAGAGATTTATTGGAAGGGAAAAATCCAGGAGGGCGGCTGCCTCTGCTAGGGTGAGAAGCAGCGGCAAACTGAACAGAATACCTGCCTGGCTTATATAAGGGTTGGGGAGGTGGTGGTGGGGGGGGGGGGACAGAGCTTTCCAGGTGGCTTGGGACTGGTGGATTTTTGTGGCCTGATTCTGGGGCAAGCGCAGGGATTTGTGGTATTCTTTTCCTTGGCCCTGGTCTTGGGGTCAAGTCAGAGTCAGGGTGTTCTTCCACTGGCCCTTTTACCCTACACATATTGGGGTCTCAATCAGGGCAGTTGGGTGGGGAGAGATCTTCAAAATTGTGCAGCTTCTCGGCTCCCTTTGGTACCAGCAGCCAAGGACAGAAGGCCTTCTTTGCCTCTGCCCCTTGTTCGAGTTTCCACTGAAGTACACAGAATCATAAGGAGTTGTTGACAATCACCCCAGGTGAGGTGGTGGGAACAGGGAACAAATTGTAGGAGAAAAGTCAGGGCTCGGGACTTTTTTTTTTTTTAGAGAAAGGGGAGTTGGGGGTTTTGCAGTTATACAGATCTGAAGTAAAAAGGAGACATAGATTAGGAAGGGTCATTGCCTCCCTCTGAGTCTCCTCTCTCTTCTTGAAGTCCCCTCTGACTCAGGACGTTGAGGGCTTCTCCCAATGGAAAGGCAGAGAGAGGCTGGGTCTAAGGAATCTAGAGCACAGAGGAGACCTCAAGCAGGAGGCCAATGGGGATGAAGGAAGGGGAAGAAATGGGATGACGTCATCAGAAGGGACGGTGGGGACGGTGATGGTCATCGAGGGAGAAGCGGTGGAGGAGACAGGGAGTGTAGGTCCAAAGAAGGAAGTGGGGAAGAGGGTAGAGGGCAGAGTAGAAATAGAAGTGAACAAATAGGGCAGTAAAATATAACAATAGGATCTGGGGATTAGATGGTGAGAATCAAAAGTTGATGATATTTTGATTCTGGCATATGTAAATGATGCCTTGGCAGTAAATGCACCCACTCAGGTGGGCCTGTTGACACATGGTGAATTGAAAGTGGGCGGGCTAGTTCCACAACTGCAGAGACTTAACCACGTTCCTTGAGAAACCAACTTTTTTTTTTTTTTTTTTTTTGAAAAGTGTAAAGTTTTTTTTTTTTTTTTAAAAAAAACTGACAGCTCAAGTGTGTGGAAACTGGCCCAATACCTTCAATTCTGCTCATATGAGTTTTTAGGATTGCAAATAGTCTCTGTACAAGACCATCGGAATGAATGCGTGTACAGCCAGGATCCTGATCTAAAAATACAGCTTTCATATCGTGTGACGACAAACGATGAGTTTGGGGAGGGCAAAATCATGGCTAAAAGCCATATACTCATGCCTACAGTAAAGAAATTTGGGCTGAAGCTGCATGGAGGTAACTGTGCAGACAAGGGAGAGAGATCCACGGTTAGTGTCTTCCACGTCCCACTCTCGGGTACTGTGGAATCTAACCACAGAAGATGCACCCTTTTCTCTCGCGACAGAGAGGAATCCCGCTTTGCTGCTGAGCCACGCGTGGGCCCACCTGCCGAGAAACGGTGGTCTGGCTGCGCGCAGGAGCTTCTGGGAGTCGTAGTTTCTGGCTTTGCCCTGCAGAATGTCACGCATGCGCGACTCGGAGCTAACCCGAGAAGTTCGTAGCCTTTGTCAGGCCCGGGATGGGTGGTGAGTTGGCTTGGTGGGATGCTGCGGCGGTCCAGTGGTCGTTCCGCGCCAGGTGGGACTGGAGTTCGCAGTTCCTGAGCTTCGTCCCCTCCCCGCCCCACGCGCCGGCCGGGATCGCTCTCTGCCGGACCCGGGTGCAGACGGGAGCAGAGGGCGGAGTTGGGCTCGAGGCGCGGTTGTCTGTACCCTATGCCATCTCTCAGGTGCTTGGTCCCCCAAGGACAGCTCCAGGCGCCAGGGACAGGCATGTGAGGACCCAGATTCAGGATGCTTTCCCTGGTTTCCAGGTCCCACGTGATCCGAGTGACGCTCTCCGCAGAGCTCAAGAGGAAAGAAGCCCTTCGAGGCTCCGGGGACGACTGTGAACCAGAGAAGAGCGGAACCTTAGGGACCTTGAAGAGGCGGTGATCGTGGAGATGGATTTGGTTGAAGTGCCCCAGAAAAGAGGTAGAGTTGCTCATGGGTTGGTTCTGCATCGTGGAAAAGTTGAATTCTTCCCTTTGAAGGGAAAACCCACCTTTGCCTTGAGTTAGGTGGCTCTTGGGAAAAGAGGGCGACTTGTCAACACTGTCTTGAGGAGAAGTGGGCTCTGGGGAGTTGCAGCGCTTGCTGTGAGGGTCAGTCCCCATCCACTTAAGTGTGATGCACAGGTGTGTACCCCCAGTGGGGACATTGTCACAATTTAGTCACAAGTTCTTCCAAATTATTGTCCCATCCTGGTTTCCATCGTGGATACAAGAATTCGGCTTTGTAGTTGACAAAAATATTTTTCCACACCTATTATCCCACTGTGTCCGCACAGTTATGATACCGTTTCAACACAGATAACTCAGACTGTGTTGAACAGGCACAGAAGTGTGGGGCTGACTTCAATACTACTAGACTAGTGTATCTTGAACTGTGACCTGTGCCAGAATTCCCTCCAGGGGTGCTTGTCAGATTTCTAGATGTCACCTCACACTCAACCAATCACAATTTGGAGGTGAGATCTAGCAGGGTACATCTTAAGTAAGCTTTAAGAGGATTTATTTTTAAAACTAAGATTTTAGGTAGATTATGATGGGAACTTACTTATTCTAGTTTGTAGACCAGAGAGTTCTGTTTTCTGGGATGTGTTAAGCTCAGAGAAGCCAAGTTCCTGGGCATATTCCACAGTACTGGAAAGTACCAGTTTGCTTTGGATTCCCTGCAGTCTTTGTTAACTGGGAGTGCGTTGTGGGTGGTGAAGGGGGTTTTAGATTGTAATCTGAGTAGCGAGCTGGGTCTAGACCTTGTCTCTACTGTTTTCTTGCCCTTAGCTCTGTCTTCCCAGGATTCTCTCCTTTCCCAAGAGAAGAGTGCCGAAGGAGAAATGGCCTCCCTGAGACTCACAGCCAAGTCCCAGGTGCGTCTCCGTGGGTTAAGATCAAATTCCATCTTGTGTCTCGGAGCACGGATGCACTCCCATTTTGATGTGGGATTTCTTTGTCCACAGAGCCCATCTAGAGACCTGAGTTCTAACTCTAAGAGACTAATGGACTCAGTAGGAAATATTTTCCACTTACTCATAGTACCTCTCTTCTCCATGTAGTATTTATTGTCTCTCTACAGGCAGGTAAGCCACATTTCTCTTCTTCACCCTCCCCACCCCATGCTAATTTCTGTATTTGGTAATGTGGAAAGCTATTTTAAGGGTAATATTGTACGTAGTTCTTAAAGCTTGCATTTCTCTAAGGGAAACAGCACACATGTGACTGTAAGTAGGAACTTAAGAAAACAGAGATTGGAATAATAATACATACTCAGTTAAAGCTGATCCTGGAAGAAGAAAGCCCATGAAGGCTTAAAAACTCAGGTCAGGAGCCAGCCCTCCCTGCGGATGAATCTGGAGTGTTGGGTCTGGTTCCTCTCACTTTGAAGTATTGGGTCTACAGTGTCCTATTACTACTTTGTGTCCCTCCCACAAAGAGCGAGGGTGTCAAGGGAGAATTATTGGCTATGGACTGATGGTGATTGTACTAATAACTGTGTTCATGTTGCATTCTGCTGCCCAAAGACTCCTCAGTCAGCCTCTGCTAGATATAATGCCTGTGGAAATGACTTCTGGCCCTTTTTTATACTTTCTCAACTGCCCTGTGAGTCTTGCAGACTTTACTAACCCAAGAGACTTAAGATATTCATCTTAAACTGGCTTGTGCAAAAAGAGGTCTTTATTGACCCATCTAACTGAAAGTCCAGGTTTGGCGAGGGAAAGGATTTCGGCAGTAACGTGGAGAGCTAGCTTGTCCATTTTGTTGACCTTTTTCTAAAACTCTACGAGGCCTGCTCTTAAACAGGCTTTTCTTCTAGTGTCCTCGTCAAACAAGGGGAGGCTTGCATCTTCAAGGTTGAAGGTTAGCTGTTCCCCTAGTGCTGGGATTACTTCTAGCAGCATGGAAGGCCTTTTCCTACACCATTATTGGTGTTGGCCAAGAGTAGCAGTTTGTGGAGTATACCAGTGCACACATATGTAGACATATTCTGCCCCTGACTCCAACGGATCAGTTCTACCTGATCTCCACAGGCTTGAGTGGCCCAGCACACAGGCACAGACAAATAAGGGTACAGATACCAAAAGAAGGGTGAACAGTTGGTGCATTTCAATACTTTCATACTAGACTGAAGACTGTTATGTTATATCATCATGGTGGACTGGCTCTTTTATGGATATTTTTTAAGTCTGTCCTTTTTTAATTTTACTAGATTTTATTTAATGCTAATGTTGGAACTTTCAAATCTGCCTGATTGATTAATTTTTTAATCTTACTAGATTTAGAAATTGTGTATATTAGTTTTAGTTCTTATTGATTTAATAAGCAGCACAGAACATAGATGTATATAGGTATGATAACTTTCTTCCCCAAATCATCCCCTCACCTCTTTCTACAGAGAATCACTGTCTGGTGTGTATTTTTCTATATTTTGTTGAGTTTAGAGTACTGAATCCAGATGACACGTGACACACTGTATTTCCTTCCATTTCCCTCCCTGGGGTGTTTACAGAATAGGTTTTGGTTAACCTCTTCTGTAAATAGGGTAGAGCTTTTAACAAGACCAGTTTATAAGGAGCTCTGCTCCCTCAGTGAGCGTGTGGTGCTGTTTCTCCTCCTGAGTTTTTCCTGCCTTGCTTATACCAGTTTCCATCTTTGCTGTTCTGTTTTTTGTTTTGTTTTTCCGTTGAATTGATGAGCAGTTTATTTCCACTGAGTGTTGACTGAGCTCTGTGTATCCAGAGTCTGGGGTCAAGGTCACGTTTTGTTCTTTGTGAAGTCTTTTCTATTTAGTGGCTGCTTGGGGGGGGGGGGGATTGCCTGTTACTTCATTGTTGAAAGACGATTCTTTGATTTTAAAATCTCAAACTATTTTTGGAAACTTTACTTTGAGAAAAATATAGACATGGGAAAGGTTACAAATAACAACACAGAGATCTCTTATCTCCGTTTCATTGAAACTCCAGAAGTCAACATTTTACTTTGCATTAATCTTGTTTCTGGAATTGGGCCTTTAACATTGGCATAATACAGTGACCTTTGGCCTTTCCCAGATTTCCCAGCTGTCTTATTTTTCTGTATATAAAATTTCTGTTTCTGTCTTTTAATGCTCTTTCTGTTGTCCGTATTCTTTGATATGATTTGTGTGCCCTTCTCGTGTATTTACATATTTTGAAAATACAGGAAAGGTGTTTAAAATCTAAGAAATCTAAAATTCCAAGAGTGCTGTGTACCCCCAGAGTTTTTAGCCATTTAGCCTTGGACTTTGCATTTTGCTTCTTTATTTTTATGTTCCAATATAGTTTTACAATTATCATCAGGTATAGCTTTATTCTTATTTGGGAATTTACTAAAATCTGCTTTGTTGGCTTTTGCAAATGCTTCATGGATGTTTAAATAGAAGGTGCCTTGTGTCCAATTAAGCATTTGTGACACATTTGTTTCAGCAAATTTGGAATATTGTTCCCATTCTCTATGGCTTTACTTAAAGGGGCATATGCAATACCAATATATAGTCCCCCCCCCCTTAATGTTACTAAGATGTAACTTTATATCATTTTTTATAATCACTTTTGAGTGACATCTGTAACCTTAGTTTATCACATGTTCTAATTTAATGCCCATTATCTTGAATTAATTGCACATTTGGCTGATTTGCTGTTCACTGCCAGTTTTTTCATTCTGTGACCTCTTTGTTTGCAACATCTGCATTGTAATTCTTCTGAAGACTATGACATGTTTTGTATGTAATAAGGACTTATAGGAGAAGTATGCAGACATCCTTTTTTCCTCCCTCAGTGCTTATATCTTATTTACTTTTTTGACAGAAAAATGAGAGTCTCTCAGTGGTGCAAGCAGTCCTATTTCTGTTGAGTCTCACAGTGTACCTGGTATAGAGTGAAAGTACATAGACTATTTGGGATCTAAACACTATTAGAAAACCCATCACTTCTCTTGTTGAGTGTGTCTCGGCCATGTGCATTGTTTCCATCAGGAACAGAATGGAAGGAAGGGGTGTTGTTTTAGTCAGGGTTCTCTAGAAGAACAGAACTGACAGAATGAATATATAGAAAGGGATTTATTAGAGTGGCTGACAGGCTGTGGTCCAGCTAGTCCAACAGTGGCTGTCTCCTGACAGAAAGTTCAAGAATCCAGCAGTTGTCCAGTCCATGAGGGTAGCCGTCTCAGCTGTCTTCAGCAGATGTCAGGATCCCAAAGAAGTAGGCTCTAATGCCAGTGAAGGAATGCCTCAGCAGCAGGGTATAGAACTCGCCAGTGAGAGTGAGGGCAAGCAGGCAAAAAGCAAAAGCTTCCTTGTCGCATGTTATTATATCAGCCACCATGAGAAAGGGTGGTCCAGATTTAGGGTGGGTCTTCTGACCTTTTAAGGTGGAACTTCCTACGTCAAATGATCCAGCTAACTAAAAATCCCTCACAGGTGTATGCAGCTGCTTGGGTTTATAGTTAATTCTAGATGTGGTCAAGTCAACAACCAAGAATAGCCATCACTGGTATCGACCGAAAGATGGTGAAAACAAGTGTATTTGTGTCTTAGGAAACCATGACATTCAAGGATGTGGCCATGGACTTGACACCAGAGGAATGGGGGCAACTGGATCCTGCACACAGGGACGTGATGCTGGAGAACTACAGGAGCCTGGTCTCACTTTGTAAGAACAGCTTCTTCCCCTGGCTCTGAAATCCACTCACGGAGCTGACATTACTTCGTGAAAAGGAAATGCATTAACAAGCCTTCACGCCTCATTTACAAGATATAACGCATTTCTTTTTGGCATTGAGGAAAATGTTTTGTTTTGCTGGATGCTGAGGATTGAGTCTGAGTCTTGCACAGGCTGAGTGTACACACTGCCACTGAGCTCTATCCCAGCCCATTCTGTCCTAGGTCCCTGGTGAAATGTTCAGGCTTCTGGTTTATCAAGAATCAAATGGCAGCCTAATGTTCACTGGCTTCATGGGGAGGAACCTAGGGAAGCAAAGGTGTCATTGGAATTTTACTTGTTTAAAGTCAGCTGGCTTGTCATTGCCATCTTATCTATTAATTTAGGAGACCCCTATGTGGCCAAGGAGGCAGCGGCTCTGGGGTTAGGTTTTTCTTCAGTTAGCTCGAGAGCTGAGCAAAGAAAGAAGATGCTTTTATTTTGAAAATTCAACTAATGGGCATATACCCTTCAGATAAACAGTATAGAGCAGAGAGAGGTAGTGCTTGTGGCCCAGTTTGGATCCCATGTGCATCACTCTGTGTGTGTGCACACGTGTGTGTGTGGGGGGGGGGGGTGTGGGTGTGTGTGGGTGTGTGTATGTGAGTGTGTGGGTGTGTGTTTGTGCACTTCTTTATTTGAGGGGGATACAGGCTGTGGTGGCCCATGTCAAAACGCCGTGTAATAAATCCCCAAAGAAATTCTAGTAACTGAAAAAGAAAGGAAAACTATTAGAAGATTAAAAACTCTAGTTCCACAGTCACAGTTTTGGGGTGTCACTGAAGTCCCATATTATTCACATTCTTTTCTGAACTGAAGATTAATCTGCGCTGTTGTTCTCTAGCCCCACAGACAATCAGGAAATGAGACGCTTTCTTTCCCTTTACAACAGACAAGTTTGTCTTTATAAACTCAGTTTAACTTTGCACCAGTCTTAGACTCTGGCAGATATTCTAAGCCCCGACTGAGAGGTCCTTCCTCCCTCTCTCCAGATGGCCTTGCCACGTCTTGTCTAGGTGAAGGGCATGGAACTAAATTCCAGTAGAGATCTTTGCGCCCTCCATAAATACTTGTTTCGTTCATGTTACTCTCTTCCTTTCCTTTTCTTTTTAATAAACAGGGCTTCCCATTTCCAAACCTGATGACTATAATTTGGACGCTGGAAAAGAACTACGGGAGCTTGAGGAAAAACCTCCCAAATGCAGTTACTCAGGTAGGTGAACTCGACGGGTGCCTCCGTCCAGCAGAAGAGTGAATAGGAAGCACTTTGCAGAGCTTGAGAGAGAGTATTAGAAATGCCTAGGGTGCCTTGATTTTCAAAGTAGTTTAAAATTTGAAGCTTTTAAAACATATAAATCAAAATAAAATAAAATAACCATCACCAAAATTAAAATTGTTTGTCACTTTCCGCTCCTTTCTTCTTTCCTTTTTTTTTTTTTTTTTTTTCAACAGTAAAAATACATAAAAGCACTATAATGTGTGTGTGAATTTTCACAAGTTGAACACATTCATGTAACTACTGCCTAGATCAAGAAAGCACCAGTCTCCCGAGAAGCACCCCGTGCCCCGTGTTCAGTCACCTCTCTCCCACGGGTCACCTTATCTCGGCATGTGACACCATGGTTAGTTCTGATTGGTGTTGGACCTCATTTAAATGGAATCATTGTTTATTCTTTTGAGATCGGCTCCCTTCTCTGAGCTTTCACAGTGAGATGCACCCACATTGTGGCATGTTGCTGGGATTAGTTCATTCTTAGTGCTGTGTAACCTTTCATTATTCCAGTACCCCGGTTTACCCCTTCTCTTGAAGACAGGTATTTGGAGAGTGTGCAGTTTGGGTTGTATGAATACAGCTCCTATGTACATTCTTTCACATGGCTTTTGATGAACACGTACGTTTTTTGGTGTGTGTGTGTGTGTGTGTGTGTGTGTGTGTGTGTGTGTGTGTGTGAAATGTAGATATTGCCAAAGAGGATTTACAAAAACCTTCCCACTTACATTTCCATTGAGAGAAGTTACAACTTCTAGTTGTAACAATATTATCCGTGTTTATTTTAGCCGTTCCTATGGCTACGTGATGTCTTTTACTTTTTAAGAAATAAACATTTCAGAGATTCAAGCTGGGCAGTGGTGGTGCATGTCTTTAATCCCAGCCCTCAAAAGGCAGAGCCAGGCGGATCTCTGTGAGTTCGAGGCCAGCCTGCTCTACAGAGTGAGTTCCATGACAGGAACCAAAACTGCACAGAGAAACCCTGTCTAGAAAAAACAAAAAACAAAAAAAATGTAGAGATTCAGATAAAGTCCTCTCGTTCTTTCATTCTCTAGAACGGACCACTTTGTCTTGAGGTTGGTGTGAACCTTCTTGTATTTGCATGGACAGGGATATGTATGCACATACGCATGTACATAAAATGTGTATCTCATTGTTACAATTGTTCTTCTGTAATCTATGGTTAAGCTCCACCATTTCATTTTGCTATCAGTCTCTATTAGTACGTAATGAATTGTCTTTATTTCTTTTAAACAATATGGAGTGTGGAGTAAGTGCATTGTGTGAGGAAACTGGACAGTTTGTTGTTAATTTTTGGCCATTAGCAGAGTTGCATGACTGTCTTTTATTACTCGTGTTCCTCTTGAGAGCTGACGTCAAAGTAGATGGCTGGAAGAAGATAGATGGGTCTTCAAGTGTCGCATACTAATTTTATTAGGTTTGTTAAGGTCTTTTCCCCATCTTGTCCACCAGTTGACTTAGTGGCTCTTGCCCATCTTATTTTTTTTTTAAATGCCACTTCGTGTTTTTCGTTTGCATCTCTCTGAGTACTAAATATGAACCACGTAGTTTGTGATTCTTGCCTGTTCTAGCCTCCTTGATTTGCTGTAGCTATTTTGTAAGTTTAGATTCTAATACATGGTAGTGGTCGTGTTAGAAATGAGGAGGAATTGATTCTTCCAGGCTGGGGCATAATGAATAATCCCCAAATTTAGTATATTAAACTTTAAAATTTTAAGGTCAGATTTACTGACTTCTGTTTTTTCAATTCTGGGGTTGGAACCCAAAGCCTTGTAAAGGGTAGGCAAGCACTCTACCCTTGAGTTACATCCCTAGCTCATTTTAGGGGCCAGAGAGATGGCTCAGAAGTTAAAAGTACACATTGCTCTTGTTGACGACCTGAGCATGATTCCCAGTACCAGGTCAGGCAGCTTGCAACTGCCTGTGACTCCAGCTCCAAGGAATCGCAAGCCTCTGGCCACTGGGGGCATCTGACTCACACATACATACCCACATGTAGACACACATACAAAATTAAAGATATATCTTTTAAAAACATTTGTTTTTACTTTCTGTGTATGGGTGTGGGTCTAGTGAGAGTGTTGGATCCCCTAGTACTAGAGTTGTAGAGTGTTATGAACCTCCCTGTAGGTGCTGGGAACTGAACCTGGATCTTCTTCCATAGCAGCAAGTGCCCTTAACCACTGAGTCATCTCTCTAGCCCCAGCCTTTACTAATTTGGGGGGTGGGCAGGTTATACACAGGGTTTCTCTGAGTAATAGTTCTGGCTGTCTTAGAACTCACTGTATAAACCAGGTTGGCTTCTGCCTCCGTGAGTGCTGGGATTAAAGGCATGTGCCACCACACCTGGCTAAGTCCTTACTATTTTAAGTTTACTTTATGTGAATTGTTTTGTCATACCAGTGTCAAAAATATAATCTGAATTTTATTATAAAATATTCAAGTTTTGTTGTGCAGGTATTTATTTTGTAAGTCATGTGAAGTGGGTCTTTTTCATGCTTACAGCCTATAATCCAGCATCATTTATTGAGTAATCTTTTAGTGATTTGTAATGCGACCTTTTGGTCAACCCAGTTGTCGTCAGACTTTCCTTTGGGCCACCAGCTCAATTATGACATGGAGACTTATTAATTATGAAAGCTTGCTCTTAGCTTGGGCTTTTCCCTGTAGTTTAGGCTTTTCCCTAACTAGCTCTTATAACTTAAATTAACATGTTTTTATTAATCTATGTTCTGCCATGTGGCTCGGTTACCTCCCCTCTGTACCATATGTCCGACTTCTTCAGTGTCTCTGGCATCTCTGTTGTGCCTAGATTCATCCCAGTGTTCCTCTCTCTGCCTGGAAATCCCACTTAGCTTTCCTGCCTAGCTATTGGCCATTCAGCTCCTTATTAAAGCAATCACAGTGACACATCTTCACACAGTGCAAAAAAATATTCCAAAATACCCAGTTCATTCAATGATAGATAGATAGATAGATAGATAGATAGATAGATAGATAGATGTAATATTTGAATTTTTTTCTAGGCCTATTTGTCTATGTTTCAGTACCATACTATTTTAATTACTATACTGAATAGTATATATAAGAACATAGTATTATACTACTATACTACATATCATTAAATGTATATATACTTATCTATACATCTTTGTATGTGTTTTCCTAGATATTGTAACAAAAGATATTCTCTAAAATGTGGTTTTTACAATCCAGATCTAATGTACTGATTGCCTGCTCCTCCACTGACACATTTTTCATCTTTTTCCCTCCTCTTGTTATATTTCTGACCACATTTCCCCCATCTGATTCTCCTGGATAGAGTCTATTTATTTTCATATTTATTTCCCTCAGTTTTCTTTTTTGCAAACCTTCCAATAAGAGTGTCAGATCTACTAATTCCACGAAGCCATGCTTTCATCTTCATTAATTCTTACCTGTTATAAAACTGTGTTTTGTTAAGCACAGAAAACAATTTGCATTTGCAATGTCTTTGCAGATGTGGAAACTAGACCTGAGAGCAAGGATTCAACTTCAGTACAAGACTTTTCCACAGAAGAAGCATACCAGGTTACAAGAGCAGAAAAACTGACAGAGAATACTATTTATGACTCCAGCTTGGAAACAGCTCATGATTGTGAGCATTGGTTAGAGCATCAGCAAGGAAATCAGGAAAAGCACTTAAGACAAATGCTCCCTCACATGAATTCCCTCCCTGTGGAAAAAGATAGTGACCGTGATATATATTGGGAAAATTGCAATCAGAAACCACTCCTTATGACTGATGAGAGAGTTCCCAAAGGATCCTATGACTTTCATACACTTGGGAAAAGATTGAAGCAGAAATCAAACTTAATGAAAAAGCAGAGACTTTATAAAGAGAAAAAACCTCATAAATGTGACGACTGTGGTGAACTCTTCACTTACCATTCAGTACTTATTCGACACCAGCGAGTACACACTGGAGAGAAACCCTACACCTGCAGTGAATGTGGGAAATCCTTCAGCCACAGAGCCAATTTAACTAAACACCAGAGAACCCATACTAGAATTCTCTTCGAGTGTAGTGAATGCAAGAAAACCTTCATAGAAAGTTCATCCCTTGCTATACATCAAAGAATTCACGTTGGAGAGAGACCTTATGAATGCAGTGAGTGTGGGAAAGGTTTTAACCGAAGTACACATCTTGCACAGCATCAGTTGATTCATACTGGGGTAAAGCCTTATGAATGTAATGAATGTGATAAAGCTTTCATTCACTCATCAGCACTCATTAAACATCAACGAACTCATACTGGAGAGAAACCCTATAAATGTCAGGAGTGTGGGAAGGCCTTTAGCCATTGCTCATCCCTTACTAAGCACCAGAGAGTTCATACCGGAGAAAAGCCATATGAGTGTAGTGAATGTGGGAAAACTTTCAGTCAGAGCACACACCTTGTTCAGCACCAGAGAATTCACACTGGAGAAAAGCCTTATGAATGTAATGAATGTGGGAAAACATTTAGCAGGAGCTCAAATTTTGCTAAACATCAAAGAATTCATATTGGAAAGAAACCCTACAAATGTGGTGAGTGTGGGAAAGCCTTCATCCATTCATCAGCGCTTATTCAACACCAGAGAACTCATACTGGAGAGAAACCTTTTAGATGTAATGACTGTGGGAAGAGCTTTAAGTGCAGCTCATCCCTCATCCGACATCAAAGAGTTCACACTGAAGAGCAACCCTGAAAACGTACTGAGTGTTAAGAAATGGAAGTTGGCTTTATCACTGTGTTTAATATTTGAATGTTTAAATAGAAGGTACCTAATGTGACCCTTAAGAGCATTTGTATATGTATATGATTTCACTTGTCTGGTGTATAACTTTGAACAACAGCTAATGAAAACCTCTAGCTCTGGATCTCAAAATTTTTTCTTCCCAGTTTTCCAAATATGCAATTTTTTTTAATTCTGCCAATAGATCTCAAAATTTTTATTTCCAAATTTTGAATTACCCTATTTTTTTTTAATTCAAGAAATGTTTGGGAGACACTAGTGCTGTGAACATTGTGAAATCTGGTTTCCCCTGCTTAGTAAGAGCAGGGCCTGCTGGAGCATTTCATTTCATAAGGAAGTCTTGTTTTGTAGGTTAGGCTTGAGACTTACAGCCTTACCCTCGGGAAGACACAAAGTTGTTACTCTGAACTCAAAGACAGACACATGCTATCATTTTCTTAGAGAGTAATTTCTGTGTTAGAAAATAAAGGTTGGGAGGTGAAAGTTGCTTAAGATTCCATCCCCTACAGAGTGCTGTCTAATTTGATGAACATAACTAAAATCTATTTATCATAGGTTCTAAACTAGGTTTACATGAATGCCATTGGCCATCGATTCACATGAATCACACTGTTATCCCCTTTTTTTTTTTTTTTTTTTTTGAAGATTCGTTTTCTTGTTCCCTTGGGGTTACCCTAAAGTACTTAGTGGATCCGAGTCTTCACTTGACTTTGGTTTGCCGGGGTCCTCTTTTCTCATCTTGGGCACTGATTGAGCCCTCAGTTTTTATAATCCGACCCTCAGGGAGAGTTCATTCCACCACATTATTCAGCTTTCTGTGAACTGTGCTCTATCACTTTCAGAAAACTCCCTAAGTATGTTGCAGTGTGAATATATCTGAAAAGTTGCTAGGGGTCAGTGTATTATTTTGTCTGGGGTCCCAATCAAGAAGAGAACTGAAGCAACTGTGAGGCATCATGACATACTTTCCTGACAAGTATTGGAAAAGCTCATGGGGACAGCCCTGAAGTGGCATACCTGAAGATAAACATTCTGTCTTCTGTTTATCTGGCTTTCATGTTTTACTCACATAAGTTTGTTATTCCATACATTAGTTGGTCTTTATTCCTGACCTCTTAAGTAAACATGGCATGAAATCCTAGTGATCTGTTAGTGTAAGTGACAGGAGTGAGCAAAAGCCAGTGAGAGGATGGGAAACACAAAAACAAAAGCTCAAATAAGTATTTAGTAAAAACAATTACAAGTTATATGAGAAGAAAGTATAGAAAAATTATAGGAAAACAGTAATGGTAGTTTTTTAGTTTCTCGTCTCTTGGGTCCCACCCTTCCAGTTCATGCGCTTGCCTTCCCTCTATCATTCATTTCAGTACACTTTGCATTTTATGACTGAAAGAAGCTAGGGGCTAGTTTAAAGAAGTGGTGGTCATGGAAAGCACTGTCTGGTGGGTGAATGGAGTATAAATTCAGTAGTGATGGAAACCATGGAAAGTAAGGGTAAAGGACTCTTCATAAAGACATTTTGGAATGAACAGAAACTCACTTAAGGAGGTTAAGTTGGGTGGAAAGGCTTAGGGTCTGTCATGGTTAGGGTTTCTATAGGTATGATGAAACACCATGATCAAAAGCAATTTGGGGAGGAAAGGGTTTATTTGGCTGACGCTTCTATATGATGGTTCATCATCAAAGGAAGTCAAGACAGGAACTCAAGCAGGGCAGGAACCTGGAGGCAGGAGCTGATGCAGAGGCCATGGAGGGGTGCTGCTTACTGGCTTGCTCTCATGGCTTTCTTTGCTCAGCCTTCTTTAATATAGAACCCAGGACCACCAGCCCAGAGATGGCACCACCCACAGTGAGCTGGGCCCTCACCCGTCAATCACCAATTAAAAAATGTCCTACAGCTTGATCTTAGGGAGGCATTTTCTCAGTTGAGGTTCCCTCCTTTCAGATGACTCTCACTTGAGTCAAGCTGACATAGGAAAGCAGCCCTTATTGAAGAAAACCAAAGGGTTGACTGAACTACCCAACATTTTCCAGCACTATCTTTGCTATTCTTTTTCAATGAAACATCAATTGAAGAGAAGTAGGTATGCTTACTCAACATTATATAAAAAAAAAACTGTACAAATCTGGCAGGTAACTAGTTTGGTTATCAAGTCTTTCATAGTTGTTATTTTCTCATATATATTTTCACTTAAAAAAAAAAAAGAAAAAGAAAATCTCATGGTGGGAGCTCCATGTCCATGTTTTCTCTTTTTCTCTCCTGTCTTAGACTCTATTGCTATGATAAAACATCATGACCAAAAGCAACATGGAGAGGAAAGGTTTTATTTCAGCTTGTGTGTTCTAATCACAGTCCACCATGAAGAGATGTCAGAGCAGGAACTCAAGGAAGGAACCTAGAGGCAGGAACTGATGCAGAGGCCATGGAATAGTACTGCTTACTAGCTTGCTCCCCATGCTTTGCTCAGCCTGCTTTCTTATGCTGTTCAGAACCACCCACTCAGGTGTGGCATATGTATGTGTAAGATCTGCACAAGTTCAACCCAGGTAAAATCTCAACACTAAGAAGGGAAGTGGCCACAAATTTCCACTCCCAAACAAAAAGGTATTCACAATTAATATCTGGTGCCACGCCCGCACAGCAATTGAGCCTGAAATCTGGTGGGAGAAGTCGGGATGCACACAGCACACACCAGTTAAGTTGCAAGCATCAGGACTCTTTTATTCTTTCTTCCCCATCTTATGTACTCTTTCAGAAGGAGGAACAAACAAAATTGTTTACCAAGCACCCAGGGTCAAGGAAAGGCCAGCATGCCCCAGGAAGCCACAGCTGCCAAACCAGGAGATGTACCAATCATCAAAACATCCGTGGAACAGCCTGACCTCAGCGCACTCAGAACAGGGGAGGTGGGGGCAATCTTAGAGGGGTCAGAGCCATTCTGATCCCAACAACCTGCTAAGAAAGGAAAATCAGTTGTCTCCAATGAGTGTCACTAGGTGTGGCAACCACACTCCAGAGCACACCCCGTGCACAGGAGTAGTTGGCCAACACAAAACGGACTCTGATTTGGTTCTGGTTTGTTTTGTTGTTGCTTTGTTTGTTTGTTTTTTCTTTGTTTTGGTGTTTTTGTCATATTGATTTTTTTTGGTTGATTTTCCTTTTCATTGAGAGAGAGAGCAAGCACGTGAAGTTGGGTGGGGAGGATATGGGAGGAGTTGAGGGAAGGAAAAGAATATGATCAAAATATATTATATGGAAAAGCTTTGAATTATGCTGGCTATGCATAATATGTTCATACCTTACTTCCCTCCCATCTTCTCAGCTTGCCCATAAATATGTTACTCCCATATCAGAAAAGTGCATGCCTGTGAAAGAATCTACTCTGTGAAACCAGAGATTCGAGCATTGTTAAAACAGGGACTGTTTACCCTCTGCCATTGTTTCCTCTGTATTGGTTATATTTTCCTCAGGCTCTATTATGGAGACAAATTCATCTACTAGGAACTCCAAATTGTTAAATTACATATTATTATTTAAATGTTTGTAAAGGAGAGTACCACGGCTGCTGCTTAAGTGTGATGGTTTGAATGAAAATGGCCCCCATAGTCAGAAGTTGGTACCAGGAGTGGGGTATTGCTATAATAGACCTGACCATGTTTCTTGGTGAAATGTGAATTTGGGGACTTGGGTTAGGAAAGTAATTGAATGCTTTAAGTGGGGATTAATGGACCATCCTAGTAGGAGCATGGAAGACAGTGGTGCTGGCGGAGATTTGAACTGTGGGGACCAGGCTCAAGAGTTTTCAGAGGAGAAGAGTATTAGTGAGTAGCCTGGGGACTGTTTTTGTGATATTTTGGTGAAAAATGTGACTGTTTTGCCCATGTCCAAAAAAAAAAAAAAAAGCCTCAGGTTAAATTGAAGAGTTATGGATTAACAGCATTGGCAAAGAAAATTTCAAAACGGCCTATATATGTGTCACATGGTTATTAGTGGTTAGTCATATGCAGATCTATAATGAAAAAGAACAAGCTGAACAAGGAAAAATACAAAATGAACAGTTTGAGAAGAAAAGAGGCAACAGGAAGTCCTGTGTTGAAGAAGACAAACAGATTAAAGAAAAGCCTGGTGCTAAATGGAATAAAGGGAGTGGTAACTTCAGGGCAAGACCCCACCCAGCTAAGATTCCAATTTGTAAAAAGAAATGAAAGAAAATGAAAGGGCCTGGAGTGGTGGAACTCCCTTTAATCCCAGCGCTCTGGAGACAGAGGCAGGAAGATTTCTGAGTTCAAGGTCAGCCTAGTTTACTGAGCAAGTTCCAGGACATCCAAGTTTAGGCAGTAAACTATCAAAAACAGAAAGCTGGTGAATATGTATTTGAACAAGGGTACCATGTTCCAGTCCCAGCAAGCAGAACTTGGCAGCTTCAGCCACATGGTTCTGGCTTTAGAGTCAAGGATTCAAAAAAGGGGTTATGAAATCTCCCTCTGCAACTAATAGAGAAAGGGTAAGGGACCCTAAAATTGAGCAATTGGCCCTACTCAGCATCCTCCCACTCCCAATATTGCCCGTGGAATAAAACATCTACCAGAAACCTGGCAAGACGGCAGCAGAATGTGGAATGTGGCAGCAGAAGTGTGGTGGAAGAGTTAGGCTAAGAGATTCTCAACAACCTCTCCCTCTGGCCTTAGCAGGAAGGTGCTATCTGAGTCAATGGAAGTTTGTGACAGAGCCGTATATAATATCCTGACACACAGAACTGAGGAAAATATGGTGTGAGCTCTCCCTCGATGATGAAGCATTGACTAAAGACAGAGTGTCTTCTGTTTCGTTTGTGTACACACACATATACATGTTTTCAGGACAGTGTCTCATCATGCAACTCCAGCCGGGCTGGCCTTGAACCCCTAGGGATCCACCTGCCTCTCACTCCTGAGTACTAGGATGTGGTCTAAGGCATGCACCACAACACCTGTCCTTAAAAGCTTAATTTTTGATTTTTATTTTCCATTTTGTACACACCTTTTTAAATTTTTCCCTCTTAATATGTCTGCTCTTGCACTTTAAGTGTTTAACTTGTGTCTTGCTAGAAACGGCTCTGTCTGTCCTCTCCAAGGCTAACACACAATATCTTTGCCGTTTCATTTCTCTAGCACCATATAAGTCCTTTCCTTCTCATTCTCACTCTGCCCCTTTCACTCCCTCCTGCATTCCCCTTTCACATCAGTTCTTAAATACCGATACCCCTAGCTCAGAGAAGAAGAAAGAACAAACTATAAACTCTATCTTTGGCAACTAGGACCCTCGTTTTCCTGTCTCCAAACCTTATAAGGGACACAGTAAAAAGGCATAGTGTTTCCTCCTGCAGCTAACATTGGGACTCCTGTCAAACCCATCGTTACTACAGCTTTCCTGACGAACATAAATCCAAGTGAACCCACCGGAACGACTCACACAAAATCAAACAGGAAGCTGGGGAAGCTACAAACTGGAATATGCATACCCTCCCACAGTTGTGCAAAACACAACGAAGAAACAAAAACCATGAGACTCAGCAAGGGCTCTCTGGGGAGATGAAGAAACTTTTAGGATGTGGGGGTAGGCTTTGAGAGTTTCAGCCTTGCTCCACTTCCTCTCCACTCTCTTGGCTTTCTGTGTGGTGCAAAAATGTAATCAGTCAGCTTCCTGCTCTAACTTCCTTCTACCATACCTTCCTCTCCATTACAGAGTGTAAGCCAAAATAAACTCTCCCACAGGTTGTTTTTTGGTCGAGGTGTTTTATCACAGCAACTGCTGCTGTGATACAGTCTCTCTGGCCAAGAACCCCGACTGGGGTCATCACCTCTGATACTGGATTTTTACCCAACCATTGTTGTGAGTGTTAGACACACCCCTTTGTACTCATGCAGGGCGCTGTCATCTAAACTTTTAACTGATGTCTTTACTGCTCCTCCACCGCCCCCCGCCGCCGATGTTTTTCATCTCTAAGAGGCTCAAGGTAAAGAAACCTATTTATACAGAGTTGGCAGGATCTCTGCAGGCTCACCTAATCCACATCAGTGTAAGTTGATCTTAGCTGCAGAGATACTAAAAAAAGGAACATTAGCAAGAGCCAATACAGTGTGTGTAAGCATTACAGCTCCAATGGAAAGGTATCCCGGCAGCCAGGAGCCAAGGAATACCACAAAGTCACACTGCACAACGAACCTCACACAAGAGATTTATTGGGAGGGGGGGAACCAGAAGGGTGGCTGCCTTTGCTTGGGCGATAAACGACAGCCAACTGACAGGATACAGGGCTTAGAAAGAGTTTCTTGGGAAGGGGTAGAACTTTTCAGGGTGGAGCTTTCCAGAGTGGAGATTGGTGGGATTTCATACCCATAGATGGGGCTTTTTACTCTGTAGGATGGGGGCAGGGTCCAGCAGTTAGGGCAGTTAAGAGTATTCTGTGGGTGGAACCTGGCAGTTAGAGGTCCTCGGGGGAGGGTGGCCACTCACGTGGCTCAAGGGACTTACAGTATAGAAATATCCCATCATTTTTATCAACTGTTCTGTCAAAAGAACAGTGTCCAGTACAGTGGAACAGTTGGTGGGTATTACCTCAATGTCGGGTACAGTGGCACAGTTGGTGGGTATTACCTCAATGTCGGGTACAGTGGAACAGTTGGTGGGTGTCACCTCATCTGCCCCCCCCCCCCCATAATCCACAGATATTTTCCTTTTCTCCATCTGGCTTCATCCTTGTCAGCTGTCACTTCTGTGGGCTCATGGCGCACTTCCCCACCTCAGTTAGTCTCTGGTATAGCCTTGCACTCCAGCCAGCTTGCCCGCCACTGGAGCCAACCTCTTAAGTGTGACAGGCTCCAGACTAGCACTGTGGCTCTCACCTTCCTGTTGAGCACACCTGGTTGCTGAAAGTATCCCAGGATAGCCAAACAATCGCCACCCCTGTTGTGGGATATTTGTACACAGTGTGAAGATGTATGCTGTGACTGGTGTCATAAAAAGCTGAACGGCCAATAGCTAGGCAGGAGGTCTAGGAGGGACTTTTGGGCAGAGAGAGAGAACACTGGGAAGAAGAAAGGCAGAGTTGCCAGCCAGAGATGAGAGGAAACAGGAAGTGCAAGATAAGAGATAAAGATGGTCAGGTGGTGGCGGCGGCGCATGCCGTTAATCCCAGCACTTGGGAGGCAGAGGTAGGTGGATCTCTGTGAGTTCAAGGCCAGCCTGGTTTACAAAGTGAGTTCCAGGACAGGCTCCAAAAACTGCACAGGGAAACCCTGTCTCAAAAAACAAAAAACAAAACAAAACAAAAAAGATAGAGGTAATGCCATGTGGCAGAACACAGATTAATATAAATGGGTCATTTTGAGTTATAAGAGCTAGTTGAGAACAAGCCTAAGCCAATAGGCCAAATTTTCATAATTAATAAGTCTCCATGTCATTGTTTGTGGGCTGACAGTCTAAAGAAAAGTCAGACTACATACCCCCAGTACCCACCCCAGGACAGGATTAACCCTTTTTTTTAACCTGTATTGATTTATCAGTTATGTCCCCTCTGAATTTCTCAGGCTTTAAAACTTCCAGAAGCTCATAAGTACATCATTGGACTTTCTGTCTTTTCTCTATGAATGCCAAGGTGACCCAAATCTTGCTACATTTGCCGTCAAGTAACCCAGACAGGCCCTTTTCTGTTTTGCCCTTCTCTTATCTCCTCTAAATTCTTTCATGGTTTTTATAAGTCCAATTTAGAAGCCAAGGTAGGTCATGTAGATCACCAAAGCCCACCCTACAACATAAAGATTGTATCCCACCATGTGCCTTAAAAGCCCCATGCTATGCCCAAGGTCCCTGATGAATGGACCTCTTAAATCTCTGGTAAACACAAGCCCATCATTCCCACCATTTGTTGTAGAGGCTGTCTTTCCTCCAGTGTGTGTCTTGGCATATATATGGTCTATCATAGAGAAAGGTCCATGAGCTGTGAAAAAATGTATATTCTGAGGTATTTGGATGGACTGTTCTATAGATGTCTGTTAGGTTCGGTTGATCAGTGATGTCACTGAATTCCAATGTTTCTGTGTTCTGTCTGGGTAGTTTGTCAGCTTATGAGAGTCGGGTAGTGTAGTCACCTACTGCTATTGTTCTTGGGTTACTCTTTGACTTTACCTCTGGTAGTATTTACTTCATGAAACTGGGTGCAACTATGTTTGTGGTATACAGGTTTAGAGTAGTAATCTTCTCTTGATGGATTGTAGTATGAGGTGGCCTTTATCTTTTCTCACAATTCTGACTTGAAGTCTGTTTTAGCAGATATTAGAACAATTGCTCCTACTCGTTTCCCAGTTCATGTGCTTGGAATACCTTCTTCCAGCCTTCCACTCCAAGGTGGTAGTTCTCTTTTACGGCAAGGTACATTTATTAGAAACAACAAATGCATGGTTCCTGCTTTGTAACCCAGTCTCCAGTCTGTTATCTTTTAATTGTGGAATTAAGACCATTAATATTCAGAGTCATTGTTAAAGGATGTGTATTGTTCCCGCCATTTCTTAACTTTGTAATGATTGGCTTTTTCTCCTTCCTCTGTTGCTTAATTATTACTCTAGCAGGTTTAATCTGCCCTGTGGCCTCATGGATGGGTTTGTTTTTCTCTGCAGTCTGAAGGATGTCTTAGGCTCTTCTGTACATGATTTAGTGGTTATAAGGATATTAGCCTATTTTTAACCATGAAAAGTTTTTGTTTCTCCTTCAGTTATGACAGATAGCTTTTCTGGGTCTGTAGTTGTCTTTGAGAACTTGAAAAACATTCTTTTGGGCCCTGTTGGCTTTTAAAGTCTTTGTTGACCAATCCACTGTTCCTCTGATGGGCCCGCCTTTATATGTGATTTCATGTTTCTCTCTTGCCGTTTTCAATATACTTTCTTTGTTTGGTGTATTTGGTGTTTTAGTTATAACATGATGAAAGGGGGTTCTTCTCTGGTCTTGTCCATTTGGTGTCTTACATGCCCCCTGTATCTGGATTGGCATCTCTTTTCCTAACTCATATTATTATGATTCTTTTGAAATGATTCTTTAGAATGAGATTCTTCTTCTATGCCCCTGCCCCTAATCATTAAACTCTGAGTATGCCCCACTCAATGTTTATCCCCCAACATACTCAGTCGTTTATCCTTCAACAGTCATTGAAGCTGACAGGGCCAACTGTCGTTAACTGGCTGGCACGGCACTGCACAGTGGAATTCACAGCCGCTGTACTTGTTCTTACAGTTACCATTGACTCAGGGAATACACTATAGAGTGCACACCAGGCGGCCTGAATGTCTGCACTGAGGAACTATTTTCTGAACCATGCACTCCAACTCTACCACAACTAAGTCCCACATGAATATTGCAAATGCTTCGACTGAGGGAACTTAGGGGAGTGGATGCAGATCATCTGGTTTAAAATATATATATCAAGGTGGACCATGTAGCTGGGAGGGAAACTTGGATACTTGTGGACAGATTTCAGGAACTATCCAAGCTCTGGGAGTCTATAATTTAGAAGTTTTTTTTAAAGGGAGAAAATATCCGGGCGGTGGTGGCGCACGCCTTTAATCCCAGCACTGGGGAGGCAGAGCCAGGAGGATCTCTGTGAGTTCAAGGCCAACCTGGTCTACAGAGCGAGATCCAGGACAGGCACCAAAACTACACAGAGAAACCCTGTCTCGAAAAAAAAAAGAAAAAGAAAAAGAAAAAAGAGAAGTACGTGAGATGTAAATGAAAAATACAGAGAAAAATACCTTATAGTATACTGAGTAGAGAAACAAAAAAAAAATCCTAAAACCTAACAACAATATATCAACAAAAGCAAAACCATCATGCGAGATATATATATCTGCGTCAGAGTGGATTAAATAATAAAAAAATAAAATGAATGCTTATGGAATGGATTGCTGGCACAGCTATGGTGAGTAGAAAGGTGAGTAGGAAGATGAAATTCTCAGAGGCCCCTGGCTCCAGCCAGCCCCATTTGAAGTTGTGGTGGGGAAAGGTCAGTGGGATCTATTCAATGCGGTCACACTGAGAACCCACATCATACACACACAATGTGTCCACGTCCAATGACACTCCACCCCAACATCATCCTCACGGTCCTGACATGGGGTTGAAACAGAGGGCAGTCTTGGTCAAGGTGTGGTCCTGTCATCACTCTAAGACCCAGTTGGTCTCTTATGGAAAGCAGACCGGTATGTTGCCAGAACTGTGAGATCTCTTTCCAGGACACAAGTTTCCCCACTGGCTGGCACCAGGTCCCTTTAGCATATTTTCATTCCTTTCAGGAAGGTTACAGAACCAGAAATTATAGTGTAGATAGGTGTCCCCAATCTTTTCGATCAAGAAATTCCAAGTCAAACAAAAGCTTGGACATTCACCAACTCCGCTGGCTTCTGAGGCTTTAATTAAGTTATAGGTGGCCTCTTTGCTCTCTGGGTGGCTCTCTTTAGCTCCACAGAAGTGACCTGAGGAAAAGGTCCCGAGATACCTAGATACCTAGTGCTAGTGAGTGACACGGCCATAGACTCTAGATGCAAATTTTCCAATGCGGTTGAATGTCTTAGATGGCCCGAGGATTGATAAGCAGTAAACTGTTCCTAAACTCGAGGAGGGGCCAAGGGGGATTCTGGGTGATGTAGTCCGAGGGTTGCGGGTTGCGCAGGCGCACTTGCCCGCCCGACGCGGGCGGCCGTGCGGTGCCATCGCTGTCCGCGTTCCCTCTTGCGAGCGCCCTCCGCCGTCCACCGAACGGCCGCCAGGTACTGCCTGCCCGGGTGCCGGCCGGGTGCGCGCACCCTTCCTGGCAGCGGGGCTGGGGCGGCGTGCGGGATCCGGAGCCGATCCGGAGCTAGCCTGGCGGACCTGCCCATCCCGAGGCCGGGTGCAGCAGTCTCCAGCAGCGGTCTCCCGTAGAGCCCCGGCGTCTGGCGAGGGGCCGCCCGAAGGGCTGGGAGCGCGGAGGCTGCAGCTCCACGAGGACGCCAGCAGTGCCACGCCCGAGCAGCGGACCCGCGTGGACCCGCGTGGACCCGCGTGGAAGTGGAGAGCGGTTACTCGAAGGCCGGCAGCACGGGAGCTGGGCTTCGGCTGAGAGCTGCGCTGTATTCCTTCATCAGGCAGCTTGCACTGGCTGGCTGATTTTAAGGCATCTCAAGTGATCGCTTTTTAAGTCACTTGTTCCCTGGCAGGATCCTGGAATAAAGTGTATTGATTAGGACATGCTGGGCTGGTCCGAGGTGCTGAAGTTCTCAGCCAGAGCCTGCACTCTTCGTTTTGTTTTGTTTTTTAATACACTGACGTGGGAACCACAAGGGAGGTTTCTCCTTAAGTCTGTTGATAATTGTACAGTAGATGGAAGAAAAGCTTGTTTATCACAAAAGGATTTACCCAGCAGTCACAGGGTAGATGCTAAATCAAACTCAGGTAGGCAAAGAGTGGCTATTGGTGAGGGCTAAAGACAGCCCGTGACAATTTGGCCCCAGACCTGCAACATTCCAGTTCTCCATAATCACCAAAGTTTTTATTTGCCCATTAGCCTTGTGGAGTCTTTAACACAGCTGTGGCTTTTTTTTCTCCCTGAGAACTTCAGTTCACAAACAGAAGCTGGCCACCGTGTAGCAAGGTGGCTCGTGTCTTGGTTAAAAGGGAGATAAGATGCTGCAAGGTGATTAGCACCGGCCACTTAGTTTTGCTCTTTGAGTCAGCGTTAGAGAACTCTTTAAAATTTTATTTTTAATCGTATTTGTGGCAGGGGAAGCGTGCATACCACAGAGCATGTGTGGAGGTCAGAGGACAACTTGTGAGAGTTGGTCCTTTCCATCCAACAGCAGGTTCTGGTCCATTAGGCTTGCCTGCAAGCCCCATTACCCACGGAGCCATTTCCCTACCCCCAGCTTTAGAGAAGTTTCATGGAACAGAAGCTCTTCTTTGAAAAATTTATTTTTTTATTGACAGTTTTGCAATACTTATTTATTACAACTCACTACTATGTGTTTGGTTTATTGGCTCCTTTTCCGTTTTGTTTGGACTGGCCAGTGGCTTGTCTAGTCCATCATTTGGAGAATTAGCTTTTGGACTTATTCCCTGTCTTTCTTTGTTTTCTTATTCATTGGTTTCTTCTTTTAATATTTCTTCCCCTTCAATTGTGGCTGCTTAATTATTTGTTCTCTTTAGTTGAATGTTTAATGTTGTAATTACTTTTAAACTTTTTTACTTCAAAGCATCTAGGGTTGTCAAATGAATCTCTTTAAAGTTCTGTCAGAAATCCAGGCATTTTTTTAATCTTTGATAACGTCATTTTTTTTCCCCAAAACTCACCTGCAATTGTTTTGGAGTTTCCTCTTGACTCCATCCTTACTAAGAAGGTTTGACCTTTATTTCCACCTCTCCCCCTTTAGAAATAGATCTAATTGTACTGGGTAGTGGTAGAGATAGTTTCTTTCTCAGTAAAGTAGGACAGCAGGATTCCCGCCAGGCATGCCTTAACAAAGTCGGCCACGGCGGCCTCCACCTATTGATTCCTAAGCATCTTCTTTCAGTATTAAAGGTCTAGTGTTTAATCTTCATTGTTATTCTGGCTTTTTATTTGGGTTTGCCTCATATAAGAAAGGCAGGTTAAAACCTACTTGAGTATGACATTGGGAGGGAACATGTCAATGCCTCTGACTTAAAATTGTAATACTTCCTTTACAAGAAGTTGAAGCCCCTGAAAATTTCAGGAAATTCGCTTATCACAGGGAGAGTCATGGAGTATTTGATAGATACGGCGAAGAAAAGCCGGACCATTTTCCTTCACTCTGCAAACTGACCTAGTAGGAAAGGTGTAGGCTCAGGAGTTAAGTTGACTTATAGGCATGTGTCTGCAGGGCCTTGAGTAGTGGTTTGGTTTTTCTAAGCGTTAATTTTTTCTTTTGTGGATTGAGACAATAATGCCCATCGGATTGATTTAAAGATTAAATGATAGTGTATTTTTAAAGCTGCTTTACAGTATCAGAGCTACCAGCTATGGCTACATTTGATAATATTATGAGCTCCAAGTCTCCAGAAAATAGAAAGTTGGTCTTGATCTTCTCCGTGCTCCCTCACAGGCTCATCCCTGTGCTCCCTCACAGGTTCATCCCTGTGTTCCCTCACAGGCTCATCCCTGTGTTCCCTCACAGG
>CABHPP010134893.1:0-24870 GCA_902168425.1 Peromyscus attwateri
TCTCGGGGACCGGAGCCGGAGGGACCGGGGCCCGCGGGCGGACGAGCGGGGAAGGGAGAACCGACTGGAGCCCCGGAGTCCGCGGGTCCCAAGGTCCGGCGCCGCCGCGGCCTGCGCGTCTGACCCAGATAGCGGAGGCGCCGGGGGAGGAGCCGCTAGCGGCCCCGGGCTCCCGCCTCCTCCCGCCGGCGCTTCGCAGCCCCGGGCTCCCCGCCTGCTTTTCACCGCGGGGAAAGCTGAGCCCTGCGGAGCGTCCTGCCGCAGGCCGGCCCGCCCGGAGGCCGCGGTCGCCCTCCACCCTGCGTGTCCCCTGGCCCATCACCGCCACCGATCGCTTCCAAGTCCTCCCGTCGCCCTTAGCTAACCCCCCCTTTCGGGCACAGCTTTGAACCTTCTGTGCGGACATCACCTCTTGCACTAATTCCTAGGTGTTCCTTACATCAACTCACATTGCCTTTTAATGATCGCCACTGTTTTGAGTTGCCTTTAGTTCGGAAACCGGTCTTCTTAGATGACTGGCGTGGAAGGTTTTGCCCAGCTTCACATTCTGCGGTTTGTGTAATGATAACCCTGTCAGGCTTTTAAAAACTGCTCACAAGTTCCTCTCACTTGGAATATGATTGGCTTAAACTTTGGCTTGTTGAAGACAGTTTTAGTTACTAAAGTCCCCACCAGGTACTGAAGAGAATAAAATAGATGTACCCCTGCTGTAAAAAATTAAGGTTTAGTGTGTGTATACACACACACACACACACACACACACACTTTAAAAAGTAGAGAACAGATTAATACTTTACCCTTCGTATCCAAAATAGTTAAGAACTACTTTTACCCCATTGTGATTTGTAAATATATTACAATCTAATGCTAATTGCTTTATTTAGCCATGATATGATATGATGTAAACCTGTCTTACAGGGTGTTGTTTCTTCTTTAAGATGTGGGTACAAGAGAAACTTTAATCTTCAATAACGCAAAAACAACTCTCCCAGGAGCCCATTAGTTCATGGCTGCATCCTGGCACACAGTTCAAAAGAGACTGTATAAAATCGAGGGTTGTGGTTAGAGAGGCCTACCAAGTCAGCTAGAAGAGGAAGATGGCAGGGGTGTGGGTGGGGTGGGGTACTGACTTGATCCTTGCGTTCAGAAGTGGGATAACGCAGCTAGACTAGTCCGATGTTCCTAACGCCTATTCCCACTAGCCTGCAATGCCCTCGGTTTATTCCTTAAAGCAGTAAAAAATTATCTAAGATGTAGAAACCCATCGGTAATAGCTATTAAATCTGACGGTTAAATTTAAGTATCAAATTGAGAGAAAATGTGTTTGTTAGACAGTGTGAGGGATAATATTAAAAAAGGTAACTTTCTCCACATCTCCTGGGGCTGTTCGATTTTTTTAAAAAGCATCTGACGAAAATAAACCCAGCAAACACTCTGAATCTCATAGTTGCTGCTATTCACAGTCAGTACAGCAATTTCGATCATTTGGGACCTCTTCCTAATGTGCCTCCACCTACTCTGCGAGTTTCCCCACACTGCTTCCACCAGTTATTATCCTCGGGAGACAAACCACCCCATCATCTTTCCATAAGCTGTGTTCTTTTCATACCGGAACGCCCTGTTCCTTGCCACTTGGGTAAAGCAAATCCATGCTAATCTCTCTCCCTTGAGAAGCTATCCGACACATTCTCCTTGTCCCTAAGGATTCATTCATGCATTAAAACTTTTGTGAAAGGATAAAGAGTTTAAGGGAATATAAAACGCCTTCTGCTGTCTTTCAGTATGCCTCCGGTGCCCAGTATGTAATTACTGCTTGCCCGTGGCCATTGTGTTCCGATGCTGTGTGCATCCTCCAGACAAGGAAGGTAGCGTTTACCTTTGTTTCTCAGGGCCAGGCACAGCACGCACTTTATTTTTTCTTTTTGAAAACATGTTGGAAACACTTCTTTGAAAGTAATATATACACTTGGCGGGGAGGGGAAAGCATTTACAAAATGTGTCAGTGGTTTGTATTTTTTGTTTCTTAGGTTTTATCTTAGTACTTTTATTTTCTGAAAATACTGAAACGACAAAGTTTTAATCCTGTAACCGACATCAATATATCATATGGATAACTGTTCTATGGTTCCTTGCTCAATTAGTCCCAATTCCGTAATCACCTGTGACATTATCCAGTGAATAGACCATTGAGGGAAATGAACTGTTTGGTTAGAAGATAATTAAGTACGCTGCCTCTAGTTCCTTGACCTGATACACTTTTCGTTTTGTTAGAAATTTGATAGGAATTTTATTGTAAAACTCAAGGATTGATAGCAGCTATTATAACTCACATCCATGATTTTCCCTTTCCCATGTAAAAATTTCACAGTCTGAACTTCACTGTAAACAGTGCTGAACTGTAACTGTAAGAAGCACAATTACGAAGTCCCCAACTCCTATTTTAAAACAGCAACCTGCCTTCATCTCTAGGCTGGGATGAAGGGAACATTTCATTGCAGGGGAAGACATCTGTTGAATCTAATGCCCAGTTTTCTGCATTCATTCTTTTAAAGATTTCTTGATTTTTATTTGATCTTTATGGATGTTTTGCCCGAATGTATCCTGTGTATAGTGTGTGTGCACTGCCCACAGAGGCTAGAAGTGGGGGGTTGGAGCCCTTGGGACTGGAGTTACCCACTTCAGCTATTTAGGATTCTGTGTTCACTGCCTTTGTTAGAAGAAGAACTGAACTCTTATCTCTGTTCATGTATTAACTGATGAAGGGTAACCCTCCAAGCTTAGCACTGTAGGCCACAGATGTAAATCTGTCCTGCTCACCATGTTTAGATTAGATTAGGAATGAAGCTTGGGGGAAAAAAAAGAAAAAATATTTATATGCCCAATTAATTAATTGTTTTTATAATTTCTTAGGGTATCTCTAAGACACCAGGAAATTACAAAAGAAAAATTCCTGAAACTGTAACTGTGGTTTCATTGGAACTCGAAGGCAAGAGCTCTTTAAATATGTGCACAGTTACAGTTCTTAAATATTTTCCGGAGGCTAATTGGTTAATGAAAGAAATTATTATTTACTTAAATACAGCAAAATGGTTGCCCGCTATTCCTGTACTGAAAGAATACCAAATAGCATTTTAAATAAGTATCAATGACAAGTTTCCAACACCCAGACATACATGCATACATTACTTAGCAATTGAAAACTGAGTCAATTTATTGAAAATGTAGTTAACTGCCTTATTAAGATACTAAATTCTTATTAGATACTTTCTATTTTCACATGGAAAACCGTTTTCGTTCAATTTAAAAAACAAAGTGTTCTCAGAAGCCGTGAACAGTACCTGGCTGGATTGATACTCACCTTACCCAGTGGCTGACATACGTTTTCCTAGGGTACTCCACGGAGTTTCTTTACAAATTGAAGAAGAGTTTTTGAGTCATCTCCTCACATGGATTCAGAGCACTCTAAAGGGGAATTAAACAGATCTAAGAAGAGTAGTTCAACCCCCCTCCACTCTTCCAGCCTGAGAGATAATGTTGAAGGACGTCCTTGGTAAGCCAAGGTCAGTTTCATCATTTGGCTAGAATCAAATAAAGTTGAAAATTCGTCAGAAAAAAAATAATGTTAAGACTACATGTGATTGAAAATGTTTACTTGCAATAGGTAGAACAAAAGATTCCTTTTTATTAATCCTGGACTAATGAAGAGGTCATTCAATATTCTGTTGCAAAACCGCATTATAGCTCCCCTTTCCTCAATTTATGAAAAGAAAAATGATTTCCCCTTTAGGAGCAGACATCCTTCAAGAAATTGTTTAGGCGTTAGGGGAAAAAAAACAAAACACTTTGCTATATAAATCTGTTGGTAGAACAGATCAGTAAGGTTATGATAGAGACTCGTTAATTAGCCAACCATTGTTAAAGCATTTTGTTTTAACAATGTACAATATAACTAACGCAGAAAAGAGATCAAGAAAGGTTTAATATGAGGGCATGGGGAGGACTGGATGCAGGTGATGGACACGAGATATGAGAAAGGATATAAAGCTAATTGTTTTTCCAATTCTAACTTTGTCATGGAGTTTTTGTTGTTGGTGGTGATAAGTGCCTAAAAAACGTGTTTGATGGTAAAATGGCAAAAGCCAATGTGGAGCTTCACAGCTTCAGAATGACTAACTGTATAGCAGTTCACTGAGACGTATAGACTTGGAGTCCAGTTAATTTCAGTTGTGAAATGTTTTTTATTTGCAAGTGTCTCTTTTTAAATAATAAACTTTAAAAGACTTTTTAAACTTATAAAATGACATTTTTGTCATTATAATTAATATGCATATTTGGATTCACATTTCTGGATGTGAATCCAGAAAATGATGAAAACTGAAACCTACTAGTGGAACAATTTCAGAAGGAAGTCTGTCTCATAAAATCAATCAACAATCCATATGTATTTCAACCTAATACAACTGTAGTTTGTTTAGAACAGGAGACATAAATTGTGAAACTTATGCCACAAATGGTGGTCAGTTTCCTACATAAGCTCATAAAATCCTTTATAAGCTGTGTGATAACATCCAGCATGGGTTTTGCCTCATTCTAACTGACAGCTGATGTCAGGAAATAACTTCTCCATTGCAGTAAACTTGGCTGATCCCATTTACAAAAATAAGGTAGTGCCAGTAGCAGCTGGAAACTGTCCTGTGGCCAAGGAAAAGAGAACTGCACTCTGATTCTGTGGTATCTTCTTCCCAGCTAGTGCAGACAGAAGTCTTCCTTGTGCCTGCCACAGGCTCTGCTGGGTTTCCAGCAAAGGAACTCATTGAGCACAGGGTGCTTTGACTTTTTCTCATGCAACAAAACAGCCCTCGACCCTCCTTAAAAAAATAAAAAGGAAGACGGTCTCGATAGTAATGACTTCACGTTTACTCCCTCACTGGCTGTGAGCCTCTCATTTCCCCAGCTGAAGTAGCCAGGGCGAACCTTCCTGCTGTACACGGTGGATAGCCATCCAGTCACTCCTAGAGCAGAAAGTGCGACTCAACAAGTGTCTTATTCAGCAGTGGACTGTGGTCAATAAACTAGCGTGGACAATTCGGATATTTACATTTAGAAATACAGCAAGGCTTTAGTAAGCAAGTCAAAGTACAGTCACTTAAAAGATTTCTGTTACACGTTTAATTTTGAGAACTTGCTTTAGACGTTAAGAAACTTCATTATTTTCCTTTGCTAAATGTTTACAATTATAAAATAGAACTCTTTTTATTCCCCTTTAAGATGCTGAAATGATTAAAATCATACCATGCTACAGTGGCTTAGGTTGTCGTATCTAAGGCATCATACTTCTAAATGGAAACTGGAATTTTCATTTGATTCAAGTACATTGAAATACTTTGCTACCACAAGTTATCAAAATTTCCACTTGCCTTGCCTTCCCTCTTGAGCAATAACTTTGTTTAACATTCTTAACTATTAAACTTGAAAACTTTTCTCTCTCAGCCTTTACTCACTGACACCCTCCCACCCCCAGGCAGAAACCACTAAAGCTGCTCTCAACCATGCAGAACAAAGGCCTCCTCACTTCCCGAGCAAGCAGCTTTGATCTTTTGGAACAGAGTTTCTCAATACCAGTACTATTGACTTTCTAGACCAGAGAATTACCATAGGAGAGTTCTGTTTTAGAATGTTGCTCAGCACTCCTGACCTCTGTATACCAATAGATCTATTGGTTAATGTATAACTTCATAGAATCCGATCAGTTAATTAATACAGATAGCACCAACATGGACACATTCTCCTAGAGAATTCAATGTTGCTCAGATAGGGTTAAATGATGCCCTGTCTTTGAGATAATATGCTAGTTCTTAATTTTTTTAAGTTTTGGATAATTTTTCTTATGAATATGTTGTACCATATATCAAACTCATTTTTCCATCTCAGTTGACACTTACTGGTAATACATCTTGGATTAATGAACCAATAGATGGATAAGTGGAAATATCTACATATCTAAATTCTTCACTTTTCCGCTAAAAGACTTGGCAAGATTCTTGTATCTGACCAACACACACACACACACACACACACACACACACACACACACACACACGTAATTGTCTTATGGGAGGTAAGGTAACTTTCAGTGGAGAAAGACCTGCTGATTGTGAAACATGGACTTGTAGAAAAGCTGAAAAAGTAGAAATCAAATTCTAAAACTAAAAAGAGGCTTTGGACTTTACATTGGAAGCCAAAATTGTGTCTAAAGCTAGTCCTGTTCATCAAACTAAGTTTCCTCATCAGAATTTGCTATCTAGTGTTTGAAAATCTCTCTAAATTTATGTCTACTGTATTGTAAAAGTGTTTTAGTGTACTACGTCTGCTTTGCGGGCCTACTAAATCTTGTAGATAGTATTTGTAATTAAGATGGCAAACTGAAAAATGGGGTATTTAAGAGCATATAAAGCAGCTGGGTTGGTTATTGATTACCCAGACCCATACCACTATGCCTTTGGGTTCTTTGTTCTGATGCAAAGCTCAGGAATTTTCAGTTTAAAGTTGATGTTGTGTGGACCACCCTCTAGGAAGCTTTGCATGTTTCTAAGTGATGGTCACTGATGCATTTCCAAAGTGAAACAGACCAGACATCATCATCTATAGGAATCACTGTGAGCCTGTTCATTCATTTCTAGTCTTTTATGACAAGTTGAGTTAAAAGGCAATATTAAAATTGGAATATTGACAAGGAAATAAAATATTATTTTAGAATTTTGCCTATGAGAATACTCCACGGTTTGAAGGTTCTCCCCAGTACCCATAGTGAAATTTAATCCTCATGTTAAGGTGTTAACATGAGGACCAGGTGAGAAATTTAAGATGGGCTGTGGATTAATTCATCCATGGTGTTGATTTAATTTCTGACTTTCAGGGTAGCAAGCTCAGTCAGCAAGAGAACAGAGAGAGAAAATAATACTAATTAATTTTTGATGAACAAAATAAGTGGTTCATTTTCAGTTTTTCCCTTGTGCATTATTTATTTATCTTAGAAGATGGAAACTTAAAAATATTAAAGAATAGGAATGTTACCTTCATTAATAAATGATTGCCTTAGAGGAGCCACACTGGTTTGGAAATGTCCTTTACTATTGACCTTAACTACTGCTAAAGTACGTTGATTATCTTCCAGTGTTGACTTAAGTTGCTTCCAAATTAGGTTCAGTCCAGTTCTTTTCTGGGAGACATAGTTTGCTTACATCTTTGCTGTAGGGTTCCTTAGTGTGTTTATAAGTTCATGCGCTTTGAAAGGATCTGGAAAGGTCACTTATTTTAAACATTTTAAAATGATATTTGGAGTTTTTATAAGGTCCTGCAAACACAGTGAAAGGCTTTGTAGAGGGCACATGGGCTGGTGAACTCTTTGAATGAAACTTAGGGGAAAACATGTCCCACTTGTTTCTAGCAAGAGAGAGCATTTGCAGTTCAAGTGAAAGCTTGTAGGAACTGGCAGGGAACTTGTAAGTTTGCAGGTTCAAAACACTTGCGCAAGTAGGAATTTACTTAAGGTAGTGTCTCAGTTTCTAACAATTAGCCTTCCTGAGAGTAAGAGCTTCTTGGAGCATATCTTGAGACTAGAAGAATGATAAAATTTGGCAATGTTTGAATCTATTTCATAATGAGTTAAAATAAGAAAGGTCCACATTCATTGCTGGGAATACATTCTGCCCTTTGCTTTTTGTTTATCCAGAATACCAGAAAATGAGTGCTCTTCTGAGGTCATCAGGTAGAGGATTGAATAAAGCACATTGGGAGTAATTATTGAGGATTACAGTAGAAAGAGTCAACACGTAGAGAGGAATTGCAGAAGTACTCCAGATGCTACTTACCCAGTCCACGTATACATTTACATTTTCTAAGAATATAGAATACTAGAGACGTCTTTTATTTGATATGTCGTGGTACTAGGCAAAAGCATGATGGATACACAGGATCAGAACTAGTGGCAGTACACTGCAGTCAGAAGTTTTCCTGTGTCCTGCCCGGTCCTGCAGCCGCTCAGACTCAAATAAACAACAGAGGCTTATGTTAATTACGAAGTATATGACAATGGCCTATGGCTCAAGCTTCTTACTAGCAGTTCTTATAACTAAACTCAGACCATTTCTATTCATCTATATATCGCCATGTGTTGTGTGACTTTACCTGTGTGCCATTACATGCTGCTCCCTGGACGGTGGGATGGCGTCTTCTCTGCCTCTCCTTTCTCCTTTCACTCTCTCCCTTGAATTTTCCAGCCTGGCTTCATCCTGCCCTGCCATAGGCCAAATGGCTTTATTTATCAACCAATCAGAGCAACACATATTCACAGCATACAGAAAGACATCCCACAGTACACAGAGAGGATGGCACTGAGCAGACAACGGGAAAGGATGAGACTCATGAACCCCCAGAAAGAATAAAGATGCCAAATGAGATTATTCTTGTTTCTCCTGGGCTTGGTGATACACACCTCAGCTGAACACAAGAAACACCAAGCAACTCCTACTCTAAATTGAGGAAACACGTCTTTATTGTACATGCGAAGAGGCGATACTCCACTTTCCACCTTGGTTCTAGGTTTTCTTCAGGAATCAGTAACTTGTGGAAGAGTGCAAGGCTGGTAAAGAGGCTAGGTGCCTCATGCACTTCTTATACCCAAGGGCCTTGAGAAGGGGCGGGACCTCACCACAAGAACCATCTGGAATGCATGACAGCCTGGGATATGACCTCTTCATCTCCAGTTGGAGGTCAACTTGATCATTTTTAGGCTCCAAATGCCATTAAGTCTAGGAAGTGTCCTGGCTCCCCAACAAGAGCAAAACCAAATAGAGAGAGCAATATTCCCAAGAAATATTAAAGATGCTGCCCAGCTCAACAGTAGGTATGATGGGAAGCTAGAGGCATTCTGAGCACCATTACAGGGAAGCAGAGAAGGCGTGCACATCCCCAAAATGGTGGTGTTTTGTCTTTAGCAGGATATAATTGAGCTTGAATCTACCCAAGGAAGCCATTTTGGACTGTTCCCATATAGGCAGGGTCACTTGTACACTTCACCTGCCCGTACCCAGGCTATGATTCTACAAATGGGATCAGCTACAATGACTAAGAGAAAGGGGACCCTTCATGACAACTGTCACCACAAGCTGTTCCAGTGGAGGGGACATCACAACCAATCAGAAACAGGGCACACAGCCTCATGAGGAAGCCTGGTTTTGGCCCTCTTATGTGTTATGATGGCAGAGAGCAGGAAGGGAGACATGGGTTATGAGAATGTGATGATTGGAGAAAGGGGGCAAGTCCTGTCTGTTGTAGGTTGAGGGAGAGCTACTAAATGCAGGCACACAAGGTGTTAGGGGACTAGGTGTAGTGTGAATCTTAACAGGTCTTATTAATAAAAACAAACCCAAGACCAGATATTGGGGTGAACTCTAGAAGATCAGAGCAGCAGAACAAGCCACAGCTACCTCACCTTGCCAGTTCCTCAGCTGATCCTGTTTCCTCAAACTGGAAGCCTCTGAGTTCTCATCCAAATGGATCTCAGCTGAACTGCTGCTCAAAAGCCTAAAAGCTTAACCACCTAAAAGCTTCTAGTTTCTGGTCTTCACGCCTTTCTGCTTTCTGCCATCACTCCCTGGGATTAAAGGCTCACTTCTTGGGATTAAAAGTGTGTGTCATTATGCCTGGCTATTTCCAATGTGGCCTTGAACTCAGAGATCCAGAGGGATCTCTGCCTCTGGAATGCTAGGATTAAAGGTGTGAGTGCCACCATTTTCTAGCCTCTGTATCTAGTGGCTGTTCTGTTCTTTGACCCCAGATAAGTTTATTAGGGTGCACAATATTTTGAGGAACATAATACCACCACAACCAGGGACCCACTCTGCAGTACAGAAGGGAATTCAGTGGAGCGTAGTTGATAGACATTTAGGGAAGTAAGTTCATTCTATATGTACATGCAGATAAATAGGTCCTACTTCTGTTAGCCACTGTGCAAGACAGGCACCCTTAGGGCCAAATCCCTATGTTGATACATCTTCAAGTGTTCTTTATCTTTAACTAAACTTTAATTTTTCAAGCTGAGTATGCTTACATTCTTGTCCCTCACTGCAATATTTTCAACATGTGCCTCATGATGTTGAGATAAGTAAGCCACAAGATGTAGCCATCCTTTTTTCTTATAGTCTAAAACTGAGCATGCTTAGGAATGTACTTCTTAACTAGACATGCTTGGGAATGGCCAGCCCTTGTCCGAGTATGAATAGGATCCCCGAATAAAACCCCCATGCTACCTCTGCTCAAAGAGGGCATCGTTTTGGAAACAAATCCTGGAATCTCTCTCTGTGGTGCAGGCGATAAAGCAGTCTCCGCACTTCATGTGGCGGCTGCAGAACCACTTGCTCACGTGACCTCGCTGTGTTCAGTTGTGCTGCTGAGCTGTTTAGAACTCACTGCATGAACTGACTCTTCCTTGTCTTGATTTGGGCCTGATAACACTCTAATGTCTTGGTTCTCATCCTGTGGGACTATTGCTAGTCCTTCACGTAGGAGGAACAAATGGGCTGTCATTCAAACTTAATATAGCCCGGTATCAATTCATCACGTTAATGATCCTTAGACACTCCGATGCTAATACTGTAACTAAAGGAAAGATGAGAGACAGTATTGCTCAGTAGACATTCTCTGATAAGTATTGTTTGAATCAAATATTCCCTGGAGGAATTGACAAATTAAATTACGTTATCTTTTACAGTGTAATAGTCTTAGGGAGCAAGCTCCAGGGTTGCTTGCATTTCTAATGAGGTCAAGCATTTCTGAAAACTGAAGACAACCTTATTTGAATTCTAATTAAAGTCATTTCATTGACAATTCAACATTGAGATATTTGGAAGCACAGAAGTATTGCAAATGTCTTGTCCTTTCTAGACCATCACACTCTCCAGAAGTAAAATATGATTTATGATGCACATTATTTTTGTATTTCCCATTAATATACAGGCACACTTGTGTGTTAAATGTACCATTCAAAACATGCATAATAATTAATGCATCATAGATGTAATTTCATTTCTGCCTTTTTCTTTCTGATAACTCATAAGTATTTTTTGGGAGATATCTAACTAGTCTCTGAACTAATATATATCTATGTTTTCTTCATTATTTTCTATTAAATATGATTCAGTACAAGTGTATTATGAGATAGTGTGATGATTAATATTGTCAACTCCAAGGATCTGAAATCATCTAGGAGACAAATCTCTAGGCACACCTGTGAGGGATTATCTCTATCAAGTGAACCTCTGGGCAGACTTATGAGGGATAATCTTGATTAGGTTCAGTTAGTGGGAAGATCCATCCTAAAAAGAGGCACCATGTCCTGGACTTGAGTCCTGTCCTGGACTGTATAAAAGGAGATGCTAGTTGATCGTGAGATTTCACTGTTCTATGCTTCTTGGCTGCAGGGGTAATTTGACCAGTTGTCTCCCCAAGTTCCTCCCATGACTTCCCTGCCATAATGGACTATACCCCTGAACTGAGACTGTGGGGGAGGGGGGTGCAAAACAACTTGACCACACAGCTGCCATGACAGGCTCAGAGGCCCAGACACAGCTTCTGTGACAGGATTACTGGCAGGCAACACTCAGACCCAGGAAAAGCCATAAGCTGACCCACCCAGGGAGGGCCTGCATCTAAGGGGAAGTACCTGACATCTCAAACATTCCAACCATTAGATAAGATGACAGATGTCCCTGAGTCTAGCACACACCTATTTTCTGTTTTACAGATATCCCTAGACAAATGTCAGCCAATCAGGATCCTGAACCCTGGAAATCCCCTCACCCCAATCTCTGCTATGATAAAATCTCTACCCTGCCTGGGCTCAAGGCTCTCTGCTCTCACCCCTGCATCAGACAGACAGAGAGACCAAGCCCAGAGCTTGAAAATAAAGGCTCTTTGCTTTTACATATGGGATTCGGTCTCTGTGGTGGTCTTTTGGGGGGTCCCTGCAATCTGGGCATAACAAGACCTACAACAAGCTCTTTTCCCTCAAGTTGCTTTTGCCAAGGCTTTTAAAAATCATAGTGGGCCGGACATGGTGGCACAAGCCTTTAATCCCAGCACTCAGGAGGCAGAGGCAGGCAGATCTCTATGAGTTTGAGTCTAGCCTGGCCTACAAAGTGAGTTCCAGGACAGCCAGGGCTGTCGCACAAAGAAATCCTGTCTCGGAAAAAAAAAAATCATAGCAACAAGAAAAATGAAACCAGCCCCTGTCCAGGGACAGATCTGAAGCTACTAGTAGGCATCAATATTTTTGTCAACTGGTCCCATGTTCACAGCTAAGCCATACTGTTTTCCGTAAACGCCTTAAAGAACAGCCAGTTCAAACAAGAGTACTGTGCAGCCCCAAATGGCGAAGATCTGCTTCCCTTGCTAAGTGACTGAACGCCAGTTATTTACCAGGCACAGCATTGTCCTAGCTGTAGCCTGCCCTACCTGCAGATAGGATTTATTGAGATAAACAGTTGTAGAATTTCTGCCTCTTTCCGGCAGAGTGCAGTACAGAGAATAACCCCCATACTGTCCCACCGCAAATCAAATCCTGTGTTGTCTTCATCCTAGTGTCTTTCCCAGGTAATTAATGTATTTCAAACTGGAATTCCCAGGTCCCAGGGATAAATGTACAAAAGGGATGGGTATCACCTCACTGTCCTCCAAATGTTGTACGATTGAAAACTGCTTGCTAACAGTTTCTCTATTGGTTGTTAGCCTTTGGTTCTGGTTGCCAAGTCCTTCCCATGTTGTAATGATCGCCTTGATCATAAGGACACATCATCATCATCTTTCTTGCCTTTTGCTTGCTTGCTTGTTTTTTAAGACAATCTACTACGTAGCTCAGAATGACCTTGAATCCACCTTAGCCTCCCAAGTTGAAGGCATGGTGTTGTGCCATGCCTAGCCTGAATTAAGTACTCTTAAAAAAAAAAAAAAGTGATTTCCGTAAATAATCCCTTTAAATCCTCACAAGAAATCTGGTTAGTTTTCCCAACCATCTTGTAATGTAAATCCTGTCACTTGTATTTTAATTCATTAGAGGAACTGGGAATTAGATCCAGGGTCTCCCAATGCTGGATGAGCACTCTACCAACTGAGATACATCCCCTAGCTCATCATTTCCATTTTAGAGATTAAAACTTGAGGTGATTAGAGAGATGCAATTTATGCAGCCACATGGCCAGAAAGTATTGGAGGTGTTATCTGAGCAGTCTGGCTCCAGAGTCCTTGCTTATAAACATTGCACCATGGTGTCTCATTACAATTAGTTGGCAAGGTTCAAGGTCTAAAAAAAAAAAAAAGAAAGAAAGAAAAAGAAAAGGATAAAAACCCTATTCACAGGCACAAAAGAAGGCCAGACCAAATGAAAAGTCATACTGTGTTCTTGCACACAAAGATTCACTGTGTTAAAGATGCTGTGCACAAAATTGATACCCAAACCAGGCTACTTTCAGACTTGATTTTAATATTCAAATAGAAGAATAAACATGCAAACATAATCAGGAAGAGTCTGAATAGTAATAATAAAATGAATTATCTCTCTTGATTATTAAATTTTACTATAAAATAGTATAACAGCACACAACCAGTGTGGGGAATCACAAAATTAATGGAAGAGACAACAGCCCAGTAGAGACCTAGGTACACACAGCATTTAGTAACCAAGGAGAAATAGAGGATCAGTAAGGAGGTAGTGATGGCACAATTGATTAATTTTATTAGAAAAACTATTGCCAGATGCCTGTTTACAGTCTCTCAGAATTCCAAATGAATAAAAAAATTAACCATAAAAAGCTGTATCATCCACTTAGGAAGAAAAACCACAGCTTATTATTTGGTCACTATACTGGTTAGTTTTATGTCAACTTGACATAAACTAGAGTCATCAGAAAGATGACCCAATGGAGAAAATGCCTCTGTAAGATCTGTCTGTAAGGTATTTTCTTGGTGATCAATGGGGGAGGGCCCAGCCCCTTGTGGGTGGTGCCATCCCTGGGCTGGCAGTCCTGGTTTCTATAAAAAAGCAGGCTGAGCAAGCCATGAGGAGCAAGCCAGCAAACAGCACCCCTCTGTGACCTCTACATCAGCTCCTGCCTCCAGGTTCCTGCCCTGTGTGAGTTCCTGCCCTCACTGCTTTTGATGAACTGTTCTATGGGAACTATGAATGAAATCAACCCTTTCCTCCCCAAGTTGCTTTTGGTTATGGTGTTTCATCACAGCAATAGTGACCCTGACTAAGACAGTCACAGTGACTCAACAGTAACTCACACAATGATGCGTATGCAAATTACCCTTGTGAGATCATTACATACTGTAATGTTGAAATGTCACGCAGTACCCCACTAAACAGACAATGTGCTAATTAAAACATGATAGAATTCTCAACAAGCATTCTTTTCTGTGCACTTTTTTTCAGGTTAAACGTTCTTGCTTTCTCCATCAAAAAGTCCACGTCTTAATATTCTTCCTGCCCAAGACAGGGTACGATTCAGACCAGAAAAGAAAAAAAAAATGTGGAGAGAAGTGATGCAAGGGTCTGTATAATCCATTGGATACTCTGCGGGACTTTAAGGGTAAAATATCCTTCCCTGATTCTTTGGGACATTCTCTTTTATTTACTTTACACATAGTTATCTCCGCTGTCTGAGGATTAATTTATCTTGTGCTAGGTGTCAGAAGATTAATTATGTATTATTTTAAGTTTAGTGAACTTAAAAAAGTATAGTGGGTGGGGAAATGTAAGTGGAACTGAAATCAAATCTCTCAATGCTTTATGTTCAGCTAGTGTGACAATATAGTCATGTCCTCAACCTCATTCTTTGCTGTCTCTAGCGATGACAAGGAAATCCCTGCCTGTAGAACCTTCTGGACAAATCACACACTGCACCGTGATGAACCCTGATCCCAATCCCTGTGTCTGCCCTTCCTGCCCGAGAGCTAGAACTCAACTTTGCACAAATTATTCTTGTTCCAAAAACTAGACTGAAATTTTCCTTTAGCTGCATGTAGCTCTTCTGAAGAAGGGATCATCCTTTGAAATCACAAAATAGAACATTAATTTTCTTTTTTAAACAAAGTTAAGTTTTGAACTTTATGAAGATGACTAAATAAATGTACCAGTTGTATAGGAAGGAAAGATGAACACACTTGATACATTGGGATTATTAAAAATCCCATCTTATGGAAATACTACCAAACTTCCCCCCAGCTTGCCAAGTGAGGTCAAGTGAGGTGAAGCTGGGAGCCCCCTGAATCTCTTTTCTGTATCTTTTGCCCATGCTGGAACTTGGACTCCCCAAAGGCTGGCCTCTATGACAGATTTGGCCAGTCTTATCTCACCTCCCTCTTGTCTCCCCATCCCTGGACTTCCTCCACTGCCCGTGTCTCTTTCATTTGTCTCCCCATAGAAAGTAAGCTCTTGAGAACATGCTCTTTGTGTCCTCAATGTTGTGTTCTCTACACTTATTGCTGAATATTGTGCATGGTACTTATGGAATAATTAATTGTTGGATAAATCAACGAAGAAACACCAAAATCCCTTGAGGTAGAATTTGCATTTTAATATCTCTTGACTATGGTTGAAACTTCAATAAGCCTTAGGTGTGGTTCTTAACCCAGTGACAGTTTTGTCCCTTGCCCCCAGGGTCATTTCGCAATTTCTGGAGGTCTGTTTAGTTGTCGCAACAGGAGAGGACTATTAGTATCAGCAAGCAGAGGTCAGGCATGCTGCTGAACAACTTCCAGTGTCCAGGGAAGCCACCGTACAGCCACGGATTCTCTGGTCAAAAAAATGTTGGTAGTGCCAATATTGAGGTAGTGTATCGTAGCAGTTTAAAAGGAGAAGAGTTAGCGTAACTGCTGAAATTTACTTTCATTTCCTAAATCGTCCCCCATATAGAGTCACATTGTTATGGTTTGACTGTCCCACAAAGGCTCATAGGTTGCATGCTTGATGCTCAGCTGGTGGCACCTTTTTTGGAGGTACTGGAAATGTTAGCAGGTGGGGTCTCACGGGAGGAAGTGGTTCTGGGGGAGCATGGTATCTTGGGGTCCCCCTCCCTGTTTTACTTCTGGCACCATCAAAATGAAGAAGCTTCTAGCACACACCCCTGCAATCCTGATGTTCTACATTATCATATACCCAGAATCAATAAAGCCAAGGGCTGAACATTATCATGAAATCATGAGCTAGACCAGTCTTTCCTTCCTTACACTGGTCTTGTCAGTATTTTCTTATACCAATGAGAAAGATTTGGAAAAAAAAAAGTATGCATTCTACTGAATACCATTCATGACAATACTTGTCTGATTTCTTTATAAGATTTTTATAGAAACATATTCCATAATATGGTTTCTGGGACCTTCAGTGAGTATAGGGATAAAGAGTAGTTCCTAGGATTTAAACAAGTCTGTGACAAGTCTAATAATGACTTGTGGCCATTTATCTAGGTTGCTTTCAGGTATCCACCCAGTACCTACACATACCTACCATAGTATCTCAGAACTCTGAGGGAGGCTAGGATGTCTGCTGGGAGACCTTGGTCAGTGGTAATGTTCAGACTGAGGAGGCCCAGCAAGAGAGTGTTTGTTAAAAGGTAGAAGTGATGTGTTTATAAAAACATATGTATCTCTTGATGATTGTCAAAAATGCTGAAAATATCCTAATTTTTAGGTAATCTGTATGATGTATTAGCAACCAGTGATGAAGAACATCCAGTGAGAACGATACTAACAATTTAGGGGATCTTGATGAAATTTGGGTTACACGTAGATTATTATGTTGAGTCAATTGCTGCCTAGATTTGCATGTTTGCACATGTCTTAAAATCCAGGTACTTTTCTGTCTTCCCAGCCTATGGGGTTTACAGTTTTCTGAGTTCAGTGGTTAGAGTCTTTTTTCTTCTACCGCAAAATCCCATGTAACAGGAAATTGCCCTGGTGACAGTGGCATGTTCATCACTAGTAGCTGTGAGTCTTTAGACAAGGGTGGTGACATCATCACCATGATCTTGGTCCACCCACTCTTCATCTCTCTGATCCTTGTCATCTCTGTTGAAGATGAGACACAAAGAACACTGTACAGATGATGATTTGTTGCAAAGCAAAGGAGACCTTATTGATTAGATATGAAAATGCCCCACCATGCCTCCAACAGGTTCTTGTGTTTAAACACTGGGTCCCCTGCTTGTCACGCTGTTTTGGGCAGTTGTGGAAATTTTAGGAGGTGGGGCTTCGCTGGAAGAAGTAGAGTCAGGCCTTAATGTTTATGCCGCCCCCCTTTTGCTCTTTCCTCTCTGTGCTTCTGGGTCCGCTGGGACGTAAGTAAGCAGCTGCGGTATTCTCTCAAGGCTACGCTGTGGAGACATCTGCTGCCATGCCTTTCCGATATTATGGACTATATTTTATAATCTCTAGAACAAGGTGGCTTGGTGATACCTACCATAAGATGGTATGTGTTTGGTTTTTTTGCCAGAAATCCTCCTGCTATACAATAATCTTATGAGGTTTAGGGTTTTCATGGAGCCCAGTTTAGATAGTTACTCAGTAATGCCTTCTGGAAAACACAAAATAGTATGTCTTCCTGAGCCAGCAATACGACTCAGTCCCTGGAACCCTGTTGTTCCTGTCATTTGCTCTACAGGCTTCTGATTAAGGAAGCAGGGAGCTCAGCTTCAAGGCCTCCACATCCGGTAATATTTAACTAGCTGCCTAGCACTCTCCCCTCCCCTAGCTTAAGAGTTGAGACCCCAACTAAAGTTAGGAAAGGGGGACTTCAGATTATGTAGAGAAGCCCTCTTACACCCGTGTGAGTATCAGTAAAGACCTCTATTTGAATCTCTGACCACGAGGCACTTATATCGACTCTGTTTGCCATTCCTCACCAGGACATGGCCCATGTCACTGGACTGGAGCCAGCAAAGGAGGAGAGTTTTGGATTCCTAGGCATTAGTAACAGCACAGAGAGCACAGGTTTTAAAATCCGATCATCGGTTTTATAAAGTTCTTTGCTACAGAACATCTGTTTACAAATTTGGTTCGATCGGTCTTGGCTTAGACGGCAGAACTCATGTGATTACTGGTTTTCTATAGACTGGGGAAGGGGAAAGGGGTTTTGTGATCCAAGTCACGCATCTTGGTCTTGTTTACACCCTTAGGATAAGGCCCTGGTAGTTTCTGGTCTGTAAGTTGGAGAAAGAATATGAGATGGGAACTTAAAGGTAACATAACTGAACCATATCTAGTTGCCCATTTGGTTGTCGTGTCTGCTCTGAGTTCCTTGTGTGTCCCTATTTGATGGTACCTGCAATGGACTATGCTGTTCTAGCTGGCAAGGGTATTGCTTTTAATAAGACTAGAGCCCGGAGGCCTACCTTCCATGGAACAGTTAACATTAAGGCAACATCTCTCTTGAGGGAGACCGGCTCCTTCCACCAGGGTACTCTTGAGCAGGGAGAAAGGAGGAATATGTAGATAGAAATATAGAGGAGAGAGACAGACAGAAAACACAGGATAGCCTTGGGAGGGCCTGGATCCAAACCCACCAGCCCCTTCTGTCTCTACTAAAGGGCTTTTTAAAGGAATGCCAAGGGGTGGAGCAAAAGACCTTCCCCAGCACAGCCAAGTGCAGACCATTCCAGACACCTGGTGACCATGCACATAGTCCAGCCATCCCCTAATGCAGCCCTGCTGGGTAAAGCAAGCTCAGATCTAACTGGGAAACCTGTGTGGACTCCCATACTCTCTCACCAGATTGTAGCAGTGTGTGCAATACCAGAATGGCATACTTAGAGTTGGTGTGTATTGTGCCCCATTTCCCCTGGTTAAGTTTCAAAGCCTGAGTTAAGACTATTAACCCAGCCAGCGGTTCTGAGGTTCTGGGAGGCAGGGATTAGGCCTTTACTGTGTTTTCAAGGGAAGCAGTACCATAGCTAGCTCATTGTCCACCATTTCCCCCCTAGGAATGGCCACCAGTGAGCAAAATACATTTGAGTTATCAAAGACACCTTGTCTTGCAAGTCTTCTTCTTCTTCTTTTTTTGTTTTTTGTTTTTGGTTTTTCGAGACAGGGTTTCTCTGTGTAGCTTTGCGCCTTTTCCTGGATCTTGCTCTGTAGACCAGGCTGGCCTCCAACTCACAAAGATCCGCCTGGCTCTGCCTCCCGAGTGCTGGGATTAAAGGAGTGCGCCACCACCGCCCGGCGCAAGTCTTCTTTACTATAATGAAATAAACTAATAACCTCGAGGCAATTGTGAATAGACTTCCCCAGAGTGTCTCCTGAGCTAGGTATACTGTTCTTTAGGGGTAGGAAAGCAAGTACCAGTGTTGAGGGTAGATTGTCTACATAAAGGTAGTTCAGTGTTGTCAAGTAAGAGGGCTTGGCCAAGTAAGAGACGAATATCTCTAAGTCAATGGGATCCTTTGGGTTCTAATGGGTTATTTGGGTGAAGAACAACCAAGTCAAGGAGAACCCAGAATCAACTCATGAGGTTCTTCCAAAGGAAAACTGTAACTGCCATTGTCTTAATGCAACCCAGCCATTCTTGGTCTACCAGGTCAGGCTATTTGGATAATTATCAAAACAGGTTAATAATGGGCTTGACCCAAAACCTGGGTGAGGACTTCCAAGGCTGCACCCTGACCTTTGGTAACGTACAATTTAGAAGGCCTGTCAGGTAAGGTAGCTCTGAAGTTGGAGTCTGGAGTCAAGAGGCTTTTATTTATCAAAGACCTTTGTTGTTTTTGCTTCCAGAAAAGGGAAATTTGGTCATTACAAACAGGCTTACCCATCTGGGAATGTAAAGTCAACATTAGCCTGTTAGTTCTGAAAAGGCTGTTTTTTTTACAGTGCTAGGTGTGGGAAGGGTCTGCAGAACTTGAACTTTATCAACCAAAGAGCTGTACAACCCAGAGTTAGCATGAATCCCAGATAAAATGCCTTTGGGTTAACAATTGGGCCCTGGGCTTAGAGACTGTTTATTCACTATTAGATGGGGGGTTTAAAATCTGTTATGGGTGGTTTGGGGCTTTCTTTAACATAGGAGATTATCTACACATTGTAAAATTATGGTATTTTCTGAAGTTAAGTTATTTAGATCCCTTGACTAAGACCTATCTGAAAATATGAGTCTGTCCCTAACCCCAGGGGAAGAGGAGCTCAGCCTTCATGCATCAGCCCATTCAAAGGCAAAGAAACTGAGATTCAGAAGCTACCGGGTTACAAAAATGTCATCTAGGCATCTCAAGATCCGGAACTGTGAATCATTGAGTGTTAGATGAAATTCATCTGATACCGTATAAGGGTCAGAGGTCACTGGATATATGAGACCAGCAACTTTATTTACAACAAGGAAGTCTTGTACCAAGTGATAGTCTCTGTTGGATTTTTTGATAGCCACTACTGGGGCATTACAGGGTGATTGGTAAAGAGCTAAAGCCTGCAATAGAAGAATGTACTGATTAGAGGTTGAAGTCCTGACCAAGGCTCAGGATAAAGAAGATATTATTTAAAATTAGGAAAAGCAAGGGGCTATTTTAATTTGGTGGTAGCTGGGGAGACTGTGACCCTGTTAACATGTCAGTAGTATGTACCTGGGGATTAATAGGGAGGTCCATCGGGACTGGGTCATTGTCTGCCCTTCAGGAGAGGTGCCCATTACCATTATGGTGGGATTATTTAGTAGACTGTAAGTAATCTAGGCCCCAATTTTGTTAATAGGTCTCTGTCTAATAAAGGGAGTAGATCAGGCCTGACTAGGAAAGTATGGATGAAAAGTGAACTATCTCATGGCCAATGTAAAGGCAGAATGAAATATTTGGTCATAGGAATCTCACTGATGCTACAAACACACAGTGAGAACATGGTTGGAGGCCCCACTATCAAGGAAAAAACACGTATAATCTACCTGCAATTTCAGATTTACCTGAGGCTCTGTCCCATTGATGGTGGTGGTTGAGTGGGAGCCCAGCTGGAGCCATGGATTCTTCTTCATCCCGGAGACAATATCTTGGACTGCAGTCTAGGAGTCCTTTGACTGTTGGAGCAAAGAGTCCTCCTCTGGCCTACTTTACTACACTCAGAGAAAAGACTTTTAGGAAAATGTCTGATGTTTGGGCTACCTCTCTTCTGTGACCTGTCTACCATTTATCTGCTAGTTTATTTTCTCCAGAATTAGCAATCTCCAGTGGGAATCTTGGTCCATCTCATAGGCTATTAAGGATGCTTCCTCTCTTTATTTTATTTTCTCTCTTTCTGGTAAGTTTAGCCTTTGTTTTCTCTCTCTGTTCCTCTCTAGAGCCTGATTGCAGAAGACATAGGTAGTTTTTTTTTGTTTGTTTGTCTTGTTTTGTTTTTTTGAGACAAGGTTTCTCTGTGTAGTTTTGGTGCCTGTCTTGGATCTTGCTCTGTAGACCAGGCTGGCCTCGAACTCACAGAGACCCACCGGGCTCTGTCTCCTGAGTGCTGGGATTAAAGGGGTGCACCACCACCACCCAGCTGACATTGGTAGTTTTGGACATCAAGTAGGTCATCAGTAGGAGGAGTCTTGGATCCCAGTGACAATTTCTGTAATTTCTTTGTGGTATTAGGGCAGGTTGAGTGAGAAATGTGTTACAGAGAAGGACTTTTTCCCTCAAGGGAAGTGGGAATTGTTAGATATACTTTGGAACAGGCTTCTTGAGGCACCGTAGAATGGCAGTCTGGTTTTTTCTTAGGCTCTGATCAATAATTGTCATCAGTATAGCATAATTTGTTGCTTTTACTTGAGTGCTTTGAAAGCTCTTCAAGCATAGGTCACATCCGGTGTTGCGCGTTATAACTCCCTGTCAGGGGATATATTGGTACTGTTTCAGGTCCCATTGGGAATATTTAGAATTACAGTGTATAGCTCATTTACATATTGTCTAGGCCAGATTCACCTGCTTTCTCTCAGAATTAGTGTCTGTCCTTTAATATCAGTGACATCCTTCCAAAATAGCTAATAATTCTGTGAGAGATGTAAGAAAAAAACTCTCTCCATGTTTCTCAGGACCATCAGAGAAGCTGCTTGTTTATGTACACTCTTGCACAATGGCTGTTGGACTCAATGGCTTCAAGGTGCCCAGTGAGTCCTTGGAGGTGGCACATCCAAATGTTGTGAAAGGATTCTGAATACAGAGATGCTGGACCTAATCTATCCATAGGTGGCAATGCCGATAGTGTTACTTCTGACTTCCCAGGAGGGGGCTTGGAGAAGGCACCATCTCTTAAATGAAGAGTTTTATCACACTTATGCGGACTATTGATCCTTGATCTAATTTCTGGGCCCTCTCTTAAAGCAAAGAAAGTTGGGACATAGGATGTTACTATTTGTCCGGTCATTCACAAATAAATCGAGTTGTAAAATAGTATTGTAACTGACACTTCCTCTTCCAGGCCAACTCTTCTGTCCTGCAACTTGCACTGAGGTCACACGATTTTACAGAAAAATCAAACCAACCTCTTTATTTCTAAAGGTAGGGAGTACAATTTGTCCCCATTATAAAGAATACACCATGAGGGACATCGGTACGAATTGGAGGTGGAGTTATCCATACAGAAGAGAAGGAATACAAGGAGCCTGTGGCGAAACCATCTCTTCTACTTGAGCCTTATGGAACTACCATTGAACGAATCCCCCGTTCACTCTCCAGGCTGGATATCAGAGTGGCATGCTTCGCCTTTGCTGGTGGGAGTCAAGGTCTACATGTATTCTTTCAATGTTTCCCTCTGATCCACGTACAGGAATGATGGCCTCTTTTTGATATTACTCATGACTCTTTGCTATGAGGATGTGGAGAGGTTGAACTGACTCTCAGGAGGGTACCCAGAAGGAAGAGCTGCATTCACATCTTACTCAAATGTATTGAAGGTTAACTGTCATGAGGGGATCCTCAAGTTCTCCTTCAGGATCCTTTGGGTACATGGTGCAAAACAACCGACTCAAAACCAAAGGAACTCACCTATTAGGGTCTGGCATCACCTCCTCAATCCTAGGTAGAAAATGAACTCATCTCACTATATGATGGTAATGAAACAAATTATGAACCAGAGATATAAAGGAAATACAAACTATGTAGCTGAAGGAAGAAAGCCTCGGCAAAATGGTTAATGTAAATAACAGCATGTAGCCTTCCAATTAGGTTTTATACTAGTAATTAAAATGGTGAAGAAGTCACCACAATAATGTATATTTGAAAAAGACTACATAAGCATAGTTACCTCTTCTTGAAAACTGTATTCCAGTTAGCACAGTGGCAGAGGATAAGTTGAGCAAGAACAGGTGACCTAAAACATATAGTCTCAAAAAAATAGGAAAGTAAGGGTGATCCCACAGGCTGTTAGGGTGTACATTTCAAGGGAACTTGTAACCATAGAGGAGCAGAAAATACTACACTCTTGACACAAAAAGGAGAGTCTGTATCCTCTCATTGATAAAGATGAAGGAAATCCCGTACAACCAGATGGAAACACCAAAGATGTCACCAGGACCCCAGTCCAGACTCCCTTCATTTTCCTTCTCTTTGTGACCTCTGGTGAAAGAATTCGTGTGACACAAAAAAATGTACAGAGCAGAAGACAGAAGATGTGTGGTCTGTTGCAGAGCAAAGGAGAATACATTCTCAAGAGGTGAAAAGAGACAATGACCAGAGAGACCACTGCCTTAGTCTGTATCCTCCATAGACTATATACTGTGTTCTGTTATCTCTAGAGACAACAACTTTACCTTAGAGGTTTTTTTCCTTTTTGGGTGGTTTAAACAGGTCTGTTGGAAATGACTCTTCTAGGACTATCTCAGTGATGCAGATCATAAAAAGGTTTCTCATTGTTCCTCATCAGAAAACCTTCTGGTCTACAATAATCTAATGAGGGTTAAGGCTCCACGGAGTCCAGTTTAGATAGTTATCCATTAACAGCCTTCCAGGCAGTCTGGGACGTCGCATCTCCTTCCAGAGGCAGAAATAATGACTCAGGCAACATTCTTCTGAGTGATTAAATCTTGTCGTTCCAGTCCTTTGTTCCACAGGCTGCTGACTATGACAGAGGGAATCTAGTTCCAAGCTCCCCTAAGCCCATTAATATGGAACTAGTTATCTAACAATGTTGGGAGAAATGGGCTTCTTAAGAAATATATGGCGAAGGTCTATAGTGAAGAAGGGACTTGGTGTGTATGTGGGATTGTTTGGCTACCTGTTCTCAAAATGAATGAGCTCTGAACACTTTTGCCTGGAGGAGAAAAATGAAAAAAAAAAAGTGATATATCAACAAGGAACATTTTCAATGAACTTTTTTTTAAATCTTTTTTGTTTGTTTGTTTTTTGTTTTGTTTTTCGAGATAGGGTTTCTCTGTGTAGCTTTGCGCCTTTCCTGGAACTCACTTGGTAGCCCAGGCTGGCCTCGAACTCACAGAGATCCACCTGCCTCTGCCTCCTGAGTGCTGGGATTAAAGGCGTGCACCACCACTGCCCAGCTTTTTTTTTTTTTCTTAGTTTATTTATTTTATGTATACGGTGCTCTATCTGCATGTACACCTGCACACCAGAAGGGGGCATCAGATCCCATTACAGATGGCTGTGAGCCACCATGTGGTTGCTGGGAATTGAACTCAGGACCTCTGGAAGAGCAGCCAGTGCTCTTAACCACTGAGCTATCTCTCCAACCCTCAATGAACTTTTAAACAATAGTTTTAAAAAATGGGCAAGGTGGTTTGTGGAGGTGGCTCCGTAGGTAAAGTTCTTGCTATGCAAACATGAGTGCCTGAGTTTGATCTCTAGCACCTGGGTT
>CABHPP010134894.1:0-21219 GCA_902168425.1 Peromyscus attwateri
CAGCCGTCGGCTCAGCTCTTTGTTCCTAGCAGGTCACTAGCCTTGTATGAGCTGATACCATAATGAAGAATGATACCACATTTTTCCGTGAGGATTTCTTATTGGCCACTGTGCTGGCTGGTCTTATATCAACTTGACACAAACTATAGTTACATGAAAGGAGGGAAACTTGATTGAGAAAATGCCTACATAAGGTCCAGCTATAAGGCATTTTCTTAATTCGTGATTGATGGGAGAGGGCCTAGCCCATTGCGGGTGGTGCTATCCCTTGGCTGGTGGGTCCTGGGTTCTATAAGGAAGCAGACTGAGCAAGCTAGGGGAAGCAAGCCAGTAAGCAGCACCACCTCCATGTCCTCTGCATCAGCTCCTGCCTCCAGGTTCCTGCCCTGTTTGAGTTCTTGTCCTGATATGAACAATGCTGTGGAAGTGTAAGCCAAATAAACCCTTTCCTCCCCAAGATGCTTTTGGTCATGGTGTTTCTTCACAGAAATAGAAACCCTGACTAAGACAACCACTGTCAGAATACAAGAAGAAAACAGATATCTGCCTTGATGCAAAACCCTTATCAGGGTCCAGTTAACTCAGAACACAGCCGTCAATTTCTCAGTATCCTGCAGAGATAACTGGACTTCATTTGTACATTTCCAGCAGAAAACTGGAGGACCTTGGGCAGGTTAAGGATCAGCATACTGTGGCGGGCCTGCCAGGGCAATCCTAGGCCAGCAGACCACATTTTCATGTTAACTCAGCATGCTATGGCTTGTCTGGTGTTTGAGGAGAAACATTCCTCATCATGGATGAAGAAGCAAGTCTAGAAAGCTTTAGTAGGACATGGTAATCCCACCAAGACAGCCACCATGTTGAGCAGATCAGCTGTGGCTGCTTGGGAGAGTCAGCCACTCTAGGGCCTGTGGACTGTTGATGTTCCCTCATAGAAGGGTGAGGAGGGTCACTGGACCTTTTAGGTAAATATCTAGACACTGTTCCCATCCATCTGTATGTAATTCTGTCCTAATGGCATGCAGCCTCGGGAGCTCAGGGAAGGGCTAGAGTATACAGGCTAGGGGAGAGGAGAGGAAGAGGGCTCCCTGGTGTGGTTATTGGGAATTCACCATGCTGGATGAAGACTATACACTGCTGCTTTGGGTTACCTAGGTTCTTGCTGGTAACCCCTCACCCGTGCTCTGTAAACCTGCTAAACTTACTGGTTCCCCAGGGTGAACTTTGGCTCGAGTTTGGACTTTCTGAAAAGGGGTAGATATGTTTCCATTTCCCCAGGGAACAGTTCTCCCAACAGATGTAACCCTGACCTAAACCATACAGCTTGCAGGAAGGAGACATGAAGCCCAAGTAAAAACAGCTGACCCACAGTTTGCCTTTTGTAATGTCCCCCAAAGGGCTCTCATGCAGATTTGGTGCCAAGCACCAGATTCTACCAGCACTGGGCAGAGTGGTGCATGTTGCCAGGCTGTCCATGTCTCCCTGGAAGACTGGAACACCACTTGCTTGCTGAGCTGCTATGGAGAGTTGACAGCTTGATGGCTCTACCCTAGGCCATCTTCTCTCAAAATCAGGGTGCACCCAGCGCTACTTAACAAGGAGGATGGAGAACCTATCCCTTAGTCAAAAAGCATGACCACTCTGAATGTCATCGGCTCCCCATGGATGGGCTGAGGCTTTTTCTGTGAATGTGCTAAGTGAATTCCCACCTCTCTGTTCTCGCCCCCTCCTCTCCACTCCATCCATTCACACTGACATTCCCAGCAATCTTTCCTTCTGGAAGTGTCCACGTGGCATCTCTTCCCAGGGAGTCCAAGTTGAATCAAGCAGCTGTGTTCAGACAAATTGGTTCCTTTTCCCATCATTCACTCTCTGTTCATTGAGGTCATCCTCAGGTAGTGCATTAACTTTGGGCAATTACACAATGAATAAATGACGTATTTGGCCCTCAAATCGCTCACGGTCTATTCAGGGAGAAGAATGTGTTTAAAAATAGTACAGAGGATCATCAAGGCTTCCGTAAGAAATGCTGGGCCCACCAGAAACCCTTTAATAAGAGGGTCAGGCTCCTTTTTCAAAGCAGCCCACACTCAATAACTGCTCTCACATGGATATAAAGTTCCACCTGCAGACCCAGTGCAGGGCGTCCCTGAAGGGCTGGCTCAGCTTCAGAAGCCCCACAGCACTCGACAAAGCCAGCTTCTGTGTTTCAAAATGCCTGAACCTGTTGGCTGTGAAGCTGGCTGGGTCAGCAAAGTGCCTTCCATGCAAGCACGAGCACAGAGGAAGTGATTCCCCAGGACCCAAGTGAAAAGAAGCCGGGTCGGGTGGGGTGCATCTGTAATTTCAGTGCTGGGAGGAGGGAGCAGGAGGAGAATCAGGAGGATCCAGGATCTGGAGCTCCAGCACCAGCCAGTCCAGCTGACTCAGTGAGCGCCAGGTTCCGTGAGGGATCCTGTCTCAAAAACTATGATGGAGTAAGATTGAGGAAGACACCCAATGTCAATCCTATACACACACACACACACACACACACACACACACACAGAGAGAGAGAGAGAGAGAGAGAGAGAGAGAGAGAGAGAGAGACCAAGACAGAGAGAGACAGAGAGAGAGAGCGCCTGAACCTGTCTCTGTCATATCCCGATTCCTTCTCTTTCCCACAATCAGTGCTCTTATGAGCCTTCCCATCTCCTTTATGCATTGTAGTCCTTTGGCTCAGGTCTGCTCCCTGGACAAACTCGACCTGAAATTCATTCAAATTGTCAGGAAAGTGGGTCACCCTCTGGCCAGCCAGGAGTGAGGACCTCATCGGAGTTGACAGCTATGGCACCCAATAATTCCCTGGCCCAACATAGCATGGAGATTGTTGGAACTTTGTTCAGAGGTTAATACACCAAGGCCAGGACCCTTTGGGGAAAGCCTGGATCCTGAGAAATGAGATGGGGACTGGAAAGTCATGAATCCCACCCCACCCCACCCCACCCCCCGAGCCATGGGACTCCGAGAAGTTGCCACTCCTCTGAAGCTGGGACAGAAGAGTCTGTCCTGTGGGGCAATAGATGCCCCTCTGGAGGTCTTAGCCATCTTCTTTCTGGTCACAGATCAATAACTAGGCTAAGTCACTGCACAGTCCACCAGGGCAAGCTGATCCTGTGGAAAAGGAAAAAAAAAATCCAGATTCCAAAATAACTCCAGGACATGGCCAAGGGCACCAGCAGGAAGCAGCTCAGGGTGGGGTCAATTTTGTGGTTGATTATAAAGACTTTATCAAGATGAATGCAGAGGCCAAGACCCTGCCTAGGAACCCTGGGATGATTCCAACACACCATTTGGGTGGCTCCTGGAACTGTAGAAAACACAGTGGCTCACACTCTCAGGGAATGCTAGGATTGTCCATGCAGGTGGTAGAAAAGATGATCAAGAGCTTCGAAGTGATCAAAACTCCCAAGGGAGTATTGTCTGCAAGGACTATGGACTGTGGAAGAGCCTCAAGGGAGAGAGATGAACAACATCTACCCACTCCTTCGAAGGTCTGTACAACAAACCGAAGCAGAATTGCGCCAGACTTCACCCTGAGGGGCCCATCAGTTAGCCTTATTTACAGAGTGTAGGTGAGGGGTCACTGGCAGGAATGTGGGTCAACCCAGAGCAGCGACTGTGGAAAGTCACCATCCACCATGGATGACGGCTTCCCCAGAGCCGCATAGGTGGAGTTCCCTCAGTCCCTCTCCAAGACCTCGAAACCATGAGCAGTTGAAGCAGAATTGAATAAAATGATGGGGAGGGGCAGCTGGGTACTTAGGAGTCCAGTGACCTCCCCCACTCCCCATGAGGGAATGTTGTTCATCCCACAGGTGAGAATATAAGACCACCAACCACAATTTAAAGCCAAACTTAAAGCAAGCTTTAATTAAAAACTGGCCAAGTTGATGGACTCTCTGGCCAGGTCCATCTCCAGATTTTGAGAAAATGGCTGCAAGTCACACTTGCAGAGGCTTAAAAAAGCAACCCCACAAGGCCACTGTATTTTTCATCAGGTCCAATCAGGGGCAAGCATGTATCCTGACATATTTCCTGCTACCTCCCACCTACATGTGACCAAGCACATCCGTGCAGATGGGTCAAACAAACTTGTTTAGGGGAGTGAAAACATAAATAGCCTCTAGCGTTTAACTTTGGTTCTCACAATGTCAACAGCCCACAGGGCTGCTCAAGACTGAGGTTTGCAACCAGGCACAGCTGATCCCATGAAGATGGTTGCTGTTTTGTTCAAAGGACACCAATCTACAATAAAGGGTACATATACCTGCTAAGTTTCAAACCCCCAGACAAATAGCTGAGGTGCCTATTTAACATGTCAAAGTTAAACTTTAACATGTCAAAGTTAGACCTGGCTGCCAGGTTCTCCCAGCATCCCTCAGTCCCTACCTGTTAGAAGATAAGGCTGGCATACCTTGCCCTCTACCCTGAACTCTCCAGCCCAGGGGCTGAGCTGCCCTTTCCCCAGAAAGCTCTTCCCTATACAATCCAGACATTTTGGTTACCCGCCACTTTTTGTACCTTTGCCTCCTGGCTGCTGCACCTGGTTCTCCTCCGTCCCCTCTCTATCCTCCTCCCCGTCTCCCCACATGGCTCAGGGTCATGACTGATGTAGAATATTATTTTAAGATGTGTTACATTTGTTTATGCTGTGGGACATTTGTTCAATGATGCAAAGATGTGTTGCATTCTTTTATGTTGCATTTGTTTAACTCTGTGAAGCTGTGTTACTTTGCCTGTCTAAAACACCTAATGGTCTAATAAAGAGCTGAATGGCCAATAGCAAGGCAGGAGAAAGGATAGGCGGAGCTGGCAGGCAGAGAATAAATAGGAGGAGAAATCTGGGAAAGAGGGATCCAGGAGCAGGATAAAAAGGAGTGTGAAAAGAAGGGGGCAGCCATACAGCCAGACAGAGAACAAGAAGGAAAGAAAAGAAATAAAGAAAGGTAAAAGCCCAGAGGCAAAGGATAGATGGGCTAATTTAAGAAAAGCTGGCAAGAAACAAGCCAAGCTAAAGACTGGGCATTCATAAGTAAGAATAAGACTCCTTGTGTGATTTATTTGGGAGCTGGGTGGTGGGCCCCCCAAAAAGCCAAAAGAGTAAAAAACAGCCAACAACACATAACCACTCTGGACTCTCCCTGTGTTGCACAAATCCTAATTAATAAATTAATTAATAATCTTAATAAAAACCTGGAGCCAGATATCAGAGTGAAAGCTGAGAGATCAGAGAAGCAGAGCAAGCCACAGCTACTACCTCTTACCTCACCAACTCCTCAGCCTCAAAGAGCGTGAGTTCCTGTCTCTTTCTGCCTTATATTCCTTTCTCTGCCCAGCCATATCACTTCCTGTCTCAACCTTCCTAGTGCTGGGAATAAAGGTGTGTGATCCCAAGTGCTGGAATTAAAGGTGTGTGTTACCACTGCCTGGCTCTGTTTCTCTTTTAGACTGGATTAACCTCATGTAGTCCAGTGTGGCCTTGAACTCACAGAGATCCATCTGGATCTCTGCCTCTGACTCAAGAGTGCTAGGACTAAAGGTGTGTGCCACCACTGCCTGACCTCTATGGCTGGCTCTGTCCTCTGATCTTCAGGCAAGCTTTCTTTCCTAGATTACAAACAATATATCGCCACATCCCTGATGTGGCTGCCTCTGGCTATGCTCTCCCACATCTCTATAATAGACTCTCTCCTCCACCATACCCAGGAGCTGTCATCTCCTTTTCATTCCTTTTTTCCTGTTTTCAACACGAAAACAAGGAGTATGCTAGAAACATGGCTGAGGTATTGCTGAGAAGTCCTGAGTTGTTTCTCCTCTGTCCACAGGGAGCTGAGGGATGCTCTCAGAGAACCAGGCTTGAAGACTCCCATGAGATGGGACCCCTGACAGTATGGCAGATAGCAGTACTTCACCACCAGGAGTAGGCTCAGTACTCATCATGAGAGCAAGCTTATAGCACCCAACCAGAGTGTGGGCCCACACTGAGTGATGGTGATTGGTAGACCCTCATCCCTCAGTGAGCAAGGCTTCTGATCCACCTCTGTGACCAAAAGAAATAATGAGTGGAAAATTACAAGGTCTAAGGAAGTTTCCACAAGGAGTCCAATCCCTTTCATAGCTTCTGGACCAAAGCAGTTTTCATACCCAGAACCCACACTCATACTCAGAAAAACCTTGCAACATGGTGCTGTATTCAAGTATGCTCAGTATAGACCTCTCTGAATAACAAACAGGTGGCATTCTCCTTAGTAGACTGTCCATTCAGAAGGGGCAAAGAGCAAACATTCCAAGAGTGTTGGCCAGTAGAGTCAAGTAGCACAGTGTGGGGGATCCAGACAAACTTTCCTACCAAGATAGTGGACTTGGGGCCAGTGATCAGTGGGTTTGGGCCCAGATCATTCTCACAGGAGCCCGCTGGCTCTGTAGACCTACCCTGCATTGTCTGTCTGCTTCTGACTCAGTCATTGGCAAAGGAATGCTGAAAACATTCCCGGTCCTCACTAGCAGCTGAAGCATTGGGCTATCATGGTCTTGTAGAAGGCCAAGCTGTGTTATCGGGTCATGCCCTACCACATCTCAAATAGGGAAGTGCATGCATATGTTCCCTCCTGGGGATAATGGCAGAGATCATCCACACATTAATGACTTGGCATGGAGTGGATGCTGGGGGGCCATTAGCCCCCAACAGACTCTGGCTGCTTTCTGTGAATAGCCTCTAAGTGGTTACCCTGGAGACCTTCCTAATTAATCGAAATCCTTCCCACACAGCTGCAGTCTTTCACTGGCCCAGAGAAGCTGCCTTTCCTGGAGGTTTGGCCCAAGGCCTTTCTCTATCTAGTAAACTTGCCTTTCTCTGTCTAGTGGACTTACCTTTCAATATGGTTCCCTGGTGGTATTGATTGACATCGGTGTGCCTTCAAGTGCCAGGCAGACTAGTCCTATGAGCCTAATCTCTTCTTGGGGGCTTTCTATTCATCCCAAACCCAATATGACCAAAATCAAATACCCTCCTCCATCATAAGCACGGCTAGGTCTGTGTGACATTCTTGTCTGATTAGGACCTTGCAAATACTTGGTTGTGCAAGCCAGAAGTCTAAGGGTTGCCATGAACCCCTGACTCTGCCTTGCTCACCTCCAATCATCCCTGGAGCCTTTTTTGTTAATTTTGTTAATAATTTTGTTAAATTATCTCTCTCATCCATCTACCTCTTCCTCTGAGCTGTGTTTATCTCAGCAGTGCTGGGAGACGGCAAGTAGTGGCCTCCCAGCTGCTCTCTTACATCTACACATGGCCAGTCCATCTATCCTCACCACCTCAGCAAGAGCAATCTCTTCAAAAGGCAAATCTGATTACTTCATCCCACTGTAGCCAACGTGACCTCCGTGGATCCTAACTCCTGGCAATCATACCCATTGCCGTCACCTCCCACACTTAACTTGAGCTGATGTGTGTGACCAGTAGATGGAGGATCACCTTTAAGACTGAGTAACACAAACATCCTGCACCCATCTTGGGTGTGCAGAACTGAGAAGGCCCAAGGAGAGGCCCACAAAGAAGAGACCACAATACCCCTTTCCCCATGAGATTACAGAAGTGGATCTCAACCACAGTCACACCTGAGATGGTGACAGGCCTAGCAGACAGCTTCACTGTGGCTTTATGAGGACCCTGAGCCTGAAACAGTCTTCCTCACACTTGGGTTTGGACTCCCTATCCACGGAAGATGCTGCGCTTATGTTAAGCTACCAAGTGTGAGGGGTTATTTGTACACAGCAAGGAATGACCAGCACATCACTATTGTAGTTTAAAAGTGAAATGCCATCAGTCTCGTGTTTTTGAACACTTGGTCCCCAGCTGATGGCTCTGTTTGGGAAGTCTATAAAACCTGGAGGATGTGGAGCCTTGCTGGAATAGGAGGAAAGATGGAACACGAGGTAGGAGAGGGGAGGGACGGCGGAGGGGAGGAGGAAGGGGAAGGACGGAGACTAAGAAAGGCTGTCTTAGTAATTTATAAGAGAACAAGTGGGAGGCAGTGAAGACAGGAGGGAGGGGTGGTGTCTCAGGGTTTCCATTGCTGTGAGGAGACACCATGACCACAGCAGCTCGTGTAAAGGAAAAACATTAACTGGGGTGGCTCGCTTACAGTTTCAGAGGTTCAGTCCATTATCATCATAGCAGGGAGCATGGCGGTGTGTAGGCAGCTGGAGAAGTAGCGGAGAGACCTACATCTTGCAGGCAACAGGACGTTGACTGAGACACTGGGTGGTGGAAACGTCAACGTCTGCCCCCACAATGACAAGGCCACACCTTCTCCAACAAGGCCACACCTCCTAACAGTGACACTCCTTTTGAGATTATGGGGGCCAATTACATCCAAACTACCACGGGTGGTAACTGTTTGGAGTGAGTAGGCTGCCATTTGTCTTTTGACTCCTTCAGCCAACCACCACTGGTTTATAACTCCAACTCCCTGCCTTCCCCAGGCTCACACTGACTCTCCTGGACTTCGAGTCTGCCATTTCTGTCTGTCTGTCCCCACTTGGCCTTTCATTTTAAAACCCATTTTTTTTTTTAGTGGCCTCCATTTCTCTTATTTGAATTTTCCTCTAAGCCCAACACATTTCCTAAAAGTTTGAATTCCTCATGGAGTCATTGGTCTCAAGACCTTGTGAGTGATGGCTCTGCCTCCTCCCTGGGTCTTGGAACAGTCAGGGATCCATAGGAACTGGTGGTGTTGAAGGGCTGAAGTCATGGGGGAGAGGGAGAGTGCCATCCTGGCTCCTCTCATCCCGCACTCAGAGCACTTGCTGTCTGGATGGCTGGAGTGTGACAGGTTCTGCAAATGACTCAGTCTTCAAGCGAGATGTGAGGCTGGAGCAGAATTGGGGGGGGCAGTCAGAGGAAGCTGCCCTTCTCCTCAAAGCTGTGTCACATCTGTGCACAGAGGTGTGGCTGTTTTTAGATAGCCCAGCAGCTGGAATCTGAGCGACAAAAGTCCCCACTCCCTGGACACAGCAACTTCCGGGCCAACTGGGCTTGGTAGAAGGCCATTTCCCAGGGAGAAGTGTTACTCTAATTTTGAATGGTCTTATAATAAAAACCTGGAGCCAGATATTGGGGTAAATGCTGAAAGATCAGAGAGACAAAGGAGCAAGCCACTGCCACGTCTCACCTCGCTAACTCCATGAATCCTCTGACTGAATATCTCTGAGTCCTCAGCCTAAAGGGGTCCAGACAAAAAGTGTTTCAGCTGAAAAGGGCTTTAGTTCCTGTCTCCTCATACCTTATATACCTTTCTCTGCCCAGCCATATTACTTCCTTCCTAGTGCTGGGATTAAAGGCGTGTGTGCTTCTCAAATACTGGTAGCAGAGGCATGAGATCTCAAGTGCTGGGATTAAAGGTGTGTGCCACCACTGCCTGGCTCTGTTTCTCTCCTAGACTGAATCAATCTCATGCTCATGTAGGCCAGGGTGGCTTTGAACTCACAGAGATCCAGATGGATCTCTGCCTCCTGAGTGCTAGGATTAAAGGTGTGTGCCACCACTGCCTGGCATCTATGTTTAATCTAGTGGCTTGTTCTGTTCTCTAATCTTCAGGCAAATTCTATTAGGGTACAACAATATATCACCACAGAGGAGGGTCTTAGTGGGTGTCTGACTCCAGCAACAGCTTTGAAAGGGAGTGGCTGTGGTTTCCAGATGAAAACTGAACAAAAACCCACCAGCACAGACTCTGAGAAGATGGCTCACAGTGCTTCTGCCATGCAAGTCTGATGGCCTGAGTCCAGATCCCCAGAACCCACGGACAAGCTGGACATGTTAACAGAAGTGTCACGAACCCCACAGGCCGGTGAAGAGACAGGAGGATTCCACAGCTTAAGGCCAGCTAGCCTTAAAATCAAAATCAAAAACAAAACAAAACAAAAAAGAAAACAAATAAACAAACAAACAAAAAAACCCAGCCACCAACATAGTAGTCTGGATGAACCACATTAATATGTTAAAGACAAGGCAGGGAGAGAGTCCAGGCTGCCCCTGGGGAAGGACTGAGCTCTTGAGAGGGCTGCCCGACTCTTCCTGTGCTGACCTAGCACTTCAAGATGATTTTTTTGGTTCTTTAGATCCCTGGCACTCAGTTCATAGAGTGCCTAATGTGCACAAAGCCCTGGCTGTAATCTCCAGCATTAAAGACAAGGTAGGGTGGTGCATGCCTATAATCACTGCACTTGGAAGGTGGAAACCGAATGATCAGGAGTTCAAGGTCATCCTCCGCTACACAGTGAGTCTGAGGCTAGGTCTCAAAACAAAACACAAATAAATAAACAAACAAACAAACAAACAAAACTGGTTTGTTGCCCAAAGGCTGCACTGGAGACCCACCCTTCTGTTTTTTTCTAGGATAGTACTTGGGTTATAAACTTGTTTGTTTGAGGTTTTGCTCCAGGGAATCAGAACCTGAGACACCATACTCCCTGCCTGCTTAGGAGGAGAGCTGCCGCTCTGTTGGTGCTCCCTGCCTGCACAGGAGGAGAGCTGCTCCTCTGTTTGCTCTGCCTACAAGGCAGGAGGGAGGTCAAATGAGGATCTAATTGGCATGCCCCAGCCTGCTCCCATTTGGATACATCTCCCTCTGATGTTTGAAAGCATCTCAAAAAACCTCTTCTGTGGATGATTCTCAAGGACCCTCACAGGGAGAGATGAGTCCTTAACTATAATGGGAGTGGGCGCCCGTCCAGATTCATAACCATTCTGCCTTCTACCCTGAATGTTGAACTCAGGCAGGGTTGAGGCTCTGATTTCTTACGGTTAAGATCCTAGGAGCGGAACCAAACCAAGGAGGGTAAAGAAAGGAAGTCCTTGTTCCTCACTGTCCCAACAATTACAGCTGCGGGGCCTTGTGGCACATGCTTATAACCCCAAGACGTGGGAGGCTGAGCTCAAAGCCAGCTAATGCTACAACAGTGAGTTTGAGACCAGCTGGGGGCTGTACAATGACACCGGCTACAAACAAACAAACAAACAAACATGTTTGTCCCCTGGAACTTGGATGGTGTTCAGAAGAGTGCTTCTGGTAGTTGCTGGGCACAGGAACAGAGCACTGAAAATGTCTTCTTTGAGAATCTCAATATTTCATTTTAGCTAATTCTAATTCAGTAATGAATAATTGATTATTTAATTTCGTCTTAAGTAGCCACACGTGGCGTAGCTGCATGCAAGGCAGCAGAAGCCATGTGTTTATAAAGGTGATTCGTTAGGAAGAGGAAGGAAAAAGAAGAGCATAATGTGAGCATGAGGCCAAGATTGGCATCTTTCCTGAGCAACCTTAATGAAATTTCTGAAGAACAGAGGAGCCGAGTGATAGTCACTCACGAAAGAACACACATGTGGCTCTGGATGGAGAGCCCTCACTACCGGACTTCTGAATATCTGTCATCCACACAAAGGATGATGTACTTTATTTCAGTCAATTTACAGCACAGAAATGGGTAATCACTTGTGTTTTTGCTCTCCTCCTCACCCTCCTTGTGTCTGTGTATGTCAAGGCTGGTGTGTGTGACTATCAGGTTAAGCCTTTGGGATGTATAAACGTAACAGACTCCACAGCTTACACCAACCCCAAAGCTCAGAATGCCATCAGGTAGTACCTGAGATATGTAGCTGAGTTTTCCCTGATTTGCTATAACCAACCTACCTGACATTTCCACTAATGTATTTTCAAAACTGCCTTGGTTTACAATTCTTTTTGTTCAGTTTTCCTAAAACCCTTCCTATATTACAACATGTTATTTGAGGTGACCAGAATCTCTCTTCTCAGACTATGTTCACTGTGAAGACTATTCTTGGTTGTCAACTTGACAAACCTAGGAAGAGGGAGCCTCAATTGAGAAATTGCCTCCATCAGATTGACATGTGGCATGACTATGAGACGTGTTCTTGATTGCTAGTCGATGCAGAAAGGTCCAGCCCACCGAGGGTGGTGCCATCCCCAGGATGGTGGTCAGGGGTTGTAAAGAAAGCAGGCTAAGCATAAGCTAGAGAAAGCAGGCCAGTAATCAGCATTCCTTTGAGGTCTCTGCTTCACTTCCTGCCTCTAGGTTCCTGCCTTTGCTTCCTTTGATGGTGGACTATATAGTCCGTACACCAATAAACCTTTGCCTTCTCCAATTTACTTTTGGTTATGGTGTTTACCACAGCAACAGAAAGCAAGCAGGAAAGTTACCCACATTTGGCTTGACATTAGCCTGTCTCTTACTCTTCCTAAAGAGAGAGCTATGTTTTGGGTCAATAGCTATTGAAGTGAGATAATACAAACCAACAAAAACTGAACAAAGACATGGTCTTTGTGTGTACGGACTCACGTTCAAACTTGTGACATTATTCTTGTGATGCCAAAGAGAAACACAAGACGCTCTGGTTTAGTGAGCAAGCATTGCAGAAATTAGCCTTCTTGCCCCAGGGCCCTGTGATGTGGGACTCTGTATCCGTTACCTCAGTCCCTGAACACACCAATAAACTTTGATGTGAGGAAAACTGGATGCTAGGAAGTTCGCACTGTAATGTTTGCGTTTGTTTAGCTGCAGCACACAAGCTCCCCTGGGACTCCCAGACACATTCTGAGGGCTGTAGCTTCCAGCGTTTCAGAATACCTTCAGATACCCATCTTTCATCCTGGGGAGTCTTTCCCCTAGCTTTTGGAAATTTGTGATTGCTGTTTGCAAAGCACATCTACAGAATGCAGTGTGGTTAAGATCTCACAAAAAGTGATAGGTAGTGAGGCAGAGCTGAGTCATCTGTGATGGACAGCGTAGGCGTTGCTTCTATTGCGTTTAAATACCTTCTTTATGTCGGTTTTATTTATGGGTACGTACACCGGCAAAGAACAGCTGTTAGGGCTGTAAATTGCAACTGACACGGAGATTGATAGCCTTAAAAATAGTCCTTGAGGGAGTTTGGGGTCTGGTTTAACCATCTCGGAAATGTCTCTCCTCCAACGTTCACAGGCGTTCTAAAATTTATAAGCCTGTGCTCACACTGCCCACGTGGCTCCCAGAGGCAGGACTGGAAATTTGTCCCAGAGTCCAATGTCTGAGAAGAGCTTCTCTGTGACATTCTGGGTGTCACCCATAACATGTTGCCTGAGGGTCATGGAAGCTAGACTCAGAGCTGGGTCCTGGGGTTCAAACTATTCAAAACAGTTATCACCTTCAAGAAGGGCCAAGAGGGGAGAGGGGTCTGGTCACTTCCTTCATACTGGCAGGAGAGAAGGGAAGGACTCCATGGGCAGGGATGGAGCTTTTCCACACGCAGGTTCTGCGGGCCAGCAGGAGCTTCTTGTTAAATTTCAAGGAACTTTTTGATTCTGTTTTTATACACAACTGCTATTAATCCAGCTGAGTGCACACCTGTGACCCCAGCACTCAGGATCTAGAAACAGAAGGATCAGGAGTTCAAGGCCAGCCTTGGCTACCTAGCAAGTTAAAAGCCAGCCTGAGCCACGTGAAAAGCCCCCCATGGGCTTGAAAAGTAAATCAACAACCCAATCATGAAGTTACATCACCCAAAAATATATTTTAAAAGCAAAGTGAATTCTTGCTGAAACCTCTGATTATGGGACTGTTACCAGGCAGGGCCTAGCTGGTAAAAGCAGGTCCCTGAGGGCAGACCTTTGAAAGTTCTATCCAGCCTCTAGTCCCAGACAGTCTCTACCTCCCAGCCCACCATCATGTGAGGAGGCTCAGCCATGTGCTCCCTCTGCCTTGCCTTCCCTGGCTGTGATTGACAGAGACCCTGAGCTATAAGCCCTCCCTCCACTCTTCAGTTGTTCCTGTCCAGTGTTTCTGTCGCAGAGACACATGGAGGTCAGGGACATGGAGGTCAGGCACTTTACCAACCTGAGCGTTCTCTTGCGGAGGTTTGCTGAGCGTGGCTTTCAAAAGGCCCTGGAAGGCCTTCGCATGGACCTGTTTCCCTGGTCCATGGCCTTTGGGTTTTGGATAGAGGGGACAGTTTGCCTGGAACTGTTTGTGACAGAAAACTACATCCCATGGTCAGATTCTTATCAAAATGAGTTGTTCCAAAGAGTTCATTCGTAGTGGAAGTTAACAGGCAGATAAGCAATTTCTTCCTTTATTTTCCTGCCCCTCTCTGATATCCCAAAGGTAGAATTCAGACAGGTGTAAATCACCGAGCATTACAGCCTCCACTGCAAGCTGGAGCCTGGAGAGGATATGAGAAAGTGCTTAGTGTGGCAGGCCCTGTCTCCCCTAGCTGGGGTCACCTAATTAGGCGGCTGCTGGAGTCCATTTGCCCGGCCGCCTGTGGTGAGCATCATGTAACCGAAGCATGGAACTATGGTCCATGCAGCAAATTTCCACCCAGTCTTAACAATGAAACAGCCTTGACACCCACACGGCTCTACCTCCCGTGGGTGTGAGTGGTTAGGTTTAAATATGAAATATCACTGTCCTGTCTTCTGTTCTCTGATGACCTCGGACCAGCTGACCTACAGAACTCTCAGCCAACCCTCATCCAAATGAGACCTAAATTAGACCAGCAGCTCCCTTTCTGTTGATCTGATGACCTGGAGTGTCTACTTTCCCCCACAGGCTTACTAACAAATATAAAATATCTGAATGGCTACAGTCGCATCAATTAAAGTGAAGCTGGCTTGCCCATTTTGACCCAATGTCGTTTTTATGTTTGATATACTTTCTTAATTAAAAAGGACGCTATGATCAGAATTGCAGCATTAGGTGGTTTTGTGTCTGTGAAGGCTGGGGGACAACTCTTTGCAGTACTTAAGCTTAGTGAGTCAGGCTTCCCTTATTTCAACACGGTAAGCCAGGGACAGAAGGGACATCTTTTGGTGCTGAAGTTGACCTTGGCATCCGTCTCCAGGACTTCTGAAGTTGCTGAGGGAGCCTGGAGATCAAGTCTTCTTTACAAGCAGATAAGCTCTTTCTTCTTCCTGTCTAGCACCCTCCAGAGCATGTCACTGCACAGAGAACAAGATCACTCTAAGGCTATGGCCATGGGCCCTGCTCCTGGGAACAGTGTTAGCTGTCAGTCCCTGGGAAGTGAAACCACCCCACCTCAGAGCACGTTCTCTTTGTCTCCAGAAACCATCTTTCTCAGATGAGTTTAGAGTTGTTGGCTCTATCAGGCTCAGTTGCATCATCTCTTAGGAGAGCTTCCTGATTATCTGTCTCCTCGAACCTCTCCATTGTCACATCAGTGCTCGCCCTTACGACCTCCTTCACCACACACAATGCTGTCAGAGGTCATCTTCCTTACCCATCACTTATTCACTGCAGGTCGATTTCTCTTGACTTCAGCACAAGCTCACAGATAGCAGGACAATCCCTTGTTATCACCTTGGATCCCCGGGCCTTGAACAGGGGTTCCACTCAGCATGTTTGTGATAGGTATTTATTGAACTATCAGGAACATCTGTGAGCTGTAGTGTAAACATGGGCTCAAACCAGCCTTGCCTGGACCACGCCTCAGGGAGAGAACCAGACTGTAAACATGTTCTGGTGTCCAGTTCTGTGGCTCCCTATGCTTCCCCAGTCCTGCCTCTCTGGGAACCCTATCCCAGCACTCTGAGAACCACAGATTCCATGAAGGTTAGATTATAGCGGAATCTCTTCGGAGGTCCCCTGAAAGAACACAGTGGGAAAGGTTCTTTTTTTCTTCTTAGTCTTTTATTGTGTGTAGCCACATATTTATGGATGATTATATGTTTGTGTATGTTCATGTATGATGTGTGTACATGTGTATGTTCATGTGCTTGGATGATGATGAGTGATGAGTGTGTGTGTTTGTGTGTATGAGTGCAGGTGCCTGAGTGCCACAGAGTGCATGTGGGGATCAGAGGACAGCCTTGGGTATCAGTCTTTGCTTTCCATTGTGTGGGGGGCAGGGTGTTCACCCTAACAGGTAAGCCTCCCAATTTGCCACAAGAGTACAGGAAGTACAAGTGTGGGCTGCTGAGTCTGGCTTTGTGTGAGCTCTGAGCATCTGAACTGGGAGTGTTACACTCGCACAGCAAGCACTGTGCCCCCTTGAACCGTCTCCCCAGGACAAGATTGCTTCTTCACGTGACTGTAGACAGAAATGGTCCAAACTCAAACCTTAAGTCAAAGCTGTAATCACCATCGGCATGGCACATGCTGAGATTGCTACCTGAAGCGGTGACTAGTCAGAGCCTCTCTCCATGTTCCCTAGACTCTGTTTCCCCTCTGACAGTGACTGACCAGAAGAGCTCTCAGGAGGTGACATGTTGCTTTCAGGGCTCTGAGACCCAATAGACAGAAGAGTATAGCAGAAAATAGCCCAGAGCCACCATGGAATTGCCGGGAGTGAATCGTGCTTCCTTCTTGAACTGGCTGTGTGACCCTGGGCAAGCTCCTCGCCCTCTCTCTGCCTTAGGGTCTCATTTTTGTGATGTAAACTCTCACTGGCACACAAGCTGCTTAGGGATGTTGTGAATGAATGAACGCCAGTCATGCAGTCAACACAGGGGAGCATGTCAGGTGCCTCTAAGTTCTTCCTTAGCCAGCACGTCCACCCACCGGGAATTTGCTGTCTAGGGGAGGAAAAGGGTGGTTAGCGGAGCATGGAGTGTGTCTGGTAAAGGCCTAGTGAACATTAGTGACTGGCACGCAGGACTGCGATTTCAAAGAGACTCTCAGCATGAGATTTAGGCTGCCACCTTGTAACACAAACAGCTATCTTCCTGAGTCTGGAGACCACCGATTGTGTTGAGTAAAACCTATAGATCAGTGATTATGTGTCCTGACCAATGTTTAAGATCATCTGGCTGCTACAGAAAGGCTGCCTGATGGGACAGAGACACCTTGGGGTTCCTTGCCAATACAGAACCCATACTTCTCAGCACAGTGATGTTGTTGCTGTACGATTTTACATTAGTTTGTTTCACTGGTTGACACATGGAGGCCTTGGCCAGGAGAAGGAAGCTACTGGAAGTCTTGCCTTCTTCTCTATATCCTTGCCTTCTTGGGACTGTCCTTGAAGTCTCAAATCCAGCTTTAACTCTGTTGGCCCACAAAGGAAGAGACGGTAGAAGGTGAACATAATGCATGTAAACCACTCTCTCCCTGCCTGGGACTGGGGGCTCCACACCAACCTCCCTGCTCTGCTCCCCTTCCCTGGGTGGTGCAGGATTCTGTAGCTCACAGGTGCGGCTGTGGCTGCTTTCCTTCCTGTCAGGGTTCCATGTGTGGCTGCCAGTACACCAGGGTGGGAGAGGTCACATCTCTGGAATTCCTTTCCGTTTTGAGTCAGAGGAGCCTGCAACTGTTGGCTCCCAGGGCTTGGAGCCAAAGTTAAAGAGGAGCTTTGATCAGGCTTTTGTGGTACCTCCTCCTGGAGAAAACATCTGAGGGCAGCCAGGTTGCTAAGACCATATATCCACCCCATGTATACACATATGTGTTTGTTATGGGACTTTCATGGGGAGATATGAATGACATCAGTTCATCCCAGATAGAGGGGACATCAGCAAACCAAAGAGAAGTGTTCATCCAAGACTGAGCCAGTGAGTTTGTGGAGATTATTTATAGGAGCATGGGCTACTCAAAGGCAAACACGTTGAACACAGTCCCAGACCAAAGAACTCTTTATTATATATATAATGGTGATCAGTGTCTTGGGGAGAGGAGGGATTGTGTGAGGATATCAGGGAGTCCTGTGTCTTCTAAGCCTGGTGAATTCTTCCTAGTCCTCCATATAGGAACATTAACAGGCCAGATCTCATAAAGGTCTTGTGTAGGTGATCACAACTACTCTACTTCAAGATGGAAAGGGTAGTGTTATGATAGTATGTATATACACATGTATGCATGCAATATATTGTTATAATATATGCATATGTATTACACAATATGTATTTACATGTGATATATTGCTGTGGGATAATCCTTCTATACGCTGTGAATATATATTACTCTCATTAGTTAACAAAGAAGCTGATGGTCTATAGCAAGGCAGAATAAGGCTAGGCAGGAAAGCCAAACTAAAAATGCTGGGGGGAAGAAGGGTGGAGTCAGAGAGACACCAGCTAGCCACCAAGCAAGCAGGACATGTAGAAAATGAGGTAACAAGCCACAAGCCACGTGGCAGAATGTAGATTAATAGAAATGGTAAATTTAAATGTAAGAGCTAGTTAGTAAAAAGCCTGAGCTATCGGTCAAGCATTTGTAAGTAATATAAGCCTCTGAACAGTTATTTGGGAACTGGCAGCAAGAGAGAAACGTCATCTGTTTAACACACACACACACACACACACACACACACACACACACACACACACACAAACGCATCTATTTCACTTATATACACCCTGCTATACAGTCCCCAAAGTTCAAGCCTTAGAAACCTGGGCCGCAGGGCAGCAGTGCTGAGAGGTGGAGTCTTCTGGAGGTGATCAAGGCACAATGTCCCCTCCATTCCTCTATTCCAGCATTATCAAAACAATAGGTTGTCACAGGACTGGCTTGGTTAGGACCCTCACTTCCTCGGGCTGGCTTGCTGTGTCTTACCATGTGACATCCTTTGCTGTGCCATAATAGAGCTTGGCTGAGCAGAGTAGATGTCAACACTATGCTCTCAGACTTGTTAGTCTCCAGAACCAAGGGCCAAATATAGCTCTATCCCATATAAATTAATAAACTGCCCTCCTCAGGTACTCAGCCACAGACACACCTATTCTTGTAAACAAATATGTTATACATCTATGTTCTGATCCAAATACTGAATGTTCTGGAAAGGTGTCAGATGAAAAGATACCTAGGGGAATCATGAACGTCTGTCTGTTTGAAGGGCTGTTGCCATGGCAGCTCGGCCCCCTTGGGCAGCCTCCTAATGAAGAGTTATTACTTCTTAGCTAAAACACATTGCAGGGAAGGATTAGTCATCAGCTTGCCGAGAGATACAACAAGTTATTTTTTCTTTCGATTGCTTTTGGATGTAAACACCCTGATCTATGTGTGACAATTCATGCCCACGTCTGACTCACTCACCCCCACTCTTTCGTCACTGAGCTAGCAAAGGAAGGGATGAGCGGTCTCTATTGCCCCCAGGGACCCCTCAAACAGAAGCTGTGCGTGGTAACTCAGAGGCATCCTGTGGCAACAGGGTTTCAGGCCAGGAAGTCTCTGTAAAGCTGACAGACCCAGCTGTCTAGCAGTCACTCTATCTCTGATGGGAATAAACCCTGGGCTCCTCTGAGCTCCGCATCAGAGCTCAGGTGCTGGAACGGTTCGTTGTTCACAAGAGCTTTGGGAGGAGGTGCCTACCTCTGCCCCTCAGGTCTGGCCACAGTCCTCTCCTGGTCCTCCTGTAGTCCAGGGCCAGCCAGGGGAGAGAAGTGAGAGGATTAGAGAGGTGCTGAGCCTTCCAGGCTTCTGAGCTGTGTGGAAGGCTTACATCTCCCTCTTGGGATCTGGAGATGTGTCTGTTAGCTGAGAAGCTAACACCCCTGTTTTTACTGCTGCTTCTACGTTCGTGAGATGTCCTTGTCCTCCTCCTGCATCCCAGTCCTCAGGCTAGCCCCCCACGTAGATAAGCATCCCAGTGCAACATCCACAAAGGAAACCCACAGAAACACCCCACATACTTAATGTGCTCCTGTGGGGATAAACAACTCTAACTCCACAAACCCATATGAGTCATCTTTGATTTGTGGGAAAGATGTTTAGGCCATGTATGTGTCAGGAATAAACTATGTAAGGTAATAAACAATAGAAACAACTATAATAAATAATTAAGATGGTTTCTTCGGCTCTGAACCCACAGGGAGAACCCAGGAGAGAGAGAGTGAGGAGCATCTCGGTCGTTTTCTCAGCCACCCTCTTCCAGTTTTCTTTCCGTTGTTGTGACAAAACAGTTTGGCCAAGGGAGCTGGAGAGGTGGCCTAGCAGCTAAGAGCACTAGTTGCTCTTACAGAGCACCGGGGTTCAGTTCCCAGCACCACATGGTGGCTTACAAACATCCATAGCTCCAGTTCCAGGGGATCTGACGCTCTCTTCTGGCTTCCACAGGCACCAGGCAAGCACATGGTGCTCAGACATACAAGCAGGCAAATACTCATTCACATAAAATAGCTAATATATATAATCTGATATCTATTTCTATATCTATATGTATTTTCACTGGCCAACAGCAACTTGGAATTGAAAGGACTTATTTGGCTTATACTTTCAGGTCGCAATCTGTCACTGAGAGAAATCAGTGAAGGAACTCAAGCAGGACCCTGAAACAGAAACCACAGACTGTAACTCCATGGCACAGAGGAACCTGATTGCTGGCCTCACTCTCTGGCTTGCTCACTCTGGTACTCAGCTAGCTTCCTTATATGATCCAGGACTACCTGCCAAGCTATTATCAATTCCCCAAGACATACCCATCGACCAATCTGATAAAGACAATCACTCAATTCAGCAACGCAATGCAGCTCCCAACACTCATGTCACGTGGCTCATAACTGGTGTAACTCCATCTTCAAGGGATGGGACTCCCTATTCTCGGCCTCTGTGGGCACTTGAACATACATAGGAATACCAACATACAGATCTACACATATCCACACACAAATAATAACTTGTAAGTTATTTTTAAAGATTCCCTCTTCCCGGGCACAGGAAAGGAAAAACTAAACTAGTTTATAGAAAGAAAAAGCGTAGGAGCTGAGGCTCTGGCCAACAAAAGGGACATCACCATGTCACTTACCTCTAATGGGAAATTGCATCCTCTTGGAGCTTTGGGGATAAGATCATTTGGAAAAGCCTTACAAGGCAGAGAGGCTGCTACCATTTGTTGGCTGTCTGCTCTCTGCCTGTAAACTTGGCCTGATAAGAACATTCAGGGAAGGAGCCCTAGATACTGTCCCTGCAGGTCCTTGGCTCATGCTCAAACAGCAAATCCTGTGGAAGATAAGGAAATCAGTTGGTTCTTTAAAGTTAAAAGAGCACGAGATTTAAAATGTCATTTGGTGGATGGGTGAGTTTTCCCACAACCAGACACCCCAAATAAACCATATTATTTAGCAAATGTCCATGGGGAGACAACCAGACAGATGTTTAGAGAGTGAAGAAAGAGCTAAAGATGTCTGGAACATAAAGACTTCAAGTCTAGGAAGAAAAAATGGCTCTATG
>CABHPP010134894.1:21319-32552 GCA_902168425.1 Peromyscus attwateri
ATGTCTTGTCTACCCCAAATAGCTCACACTTCTGATGCACTCTCTTGAAAATTACTAAGAGCCATGTTTGGCTCTGAGACTAGGCATCCCAACCCCTCCCAAGAAGTAGAACTGGTCCCTAAGGTCAGATCCAACTGTATAAAGTAGAAAAGAATTGCAAGAGCAGTGTTTAAATTGGATTCGTTATTTGCTTGAGCAAATGCCTGGTGCGTTTTTTGAGCTTCATTTCCGTTTTGTTTATCTCCAGAAGAAAAGATAATGAGACACAAAAGTCTGCAGCAGAGCTGAGGTGGGAGATGCTTGTATCAGAATCCTATCTGCCCACCTGGCCCCTCGGCTACCTCTGCAATATCCATTTCATGGTGGCATTCACTACTTCTGCGAAGGCCAAGGTCAGGGAAAGAGCGTGTGCCTAACCTTCCAGCTTCATGTTGGGCCTGGGGAAAGCATTCCTTTAAAATATTAATGCAGACACAACTCTATTGGTCATATTCAGGTACGTATTCAATGGGGACATGGGGACATTTGGGGGGAGCAGCCGGATGCACTTGAACATGACAAGTGAGTGTGTCCCATCCATTCTGTAGAGTGTTGTTGTCACAGGGACTCCAGCCTCGTGATTAGAGCCACACAGAAGAGACTTTGTCCCCATTCTGTGCTGTAGGTCTAAGCCAGTGGCATTTCCAGTGACTGAGGAGTGGGCCTTCCCCACACACCAACAAGTCGGACTCTTGGAGCCTCCCTGGGGGCCAGTACACATTTTCCTAAGAGTCCAGAGGTGGAGAGGTTGTGCCAGACCCAGAACTGCGGCAGGCTGTGCTGCCATGACAGCCTGGTGTAGGGGTGGGGGCAGGGGGCGGACCCTTGCAGTCCCCAGGCCCTAATGCATTGGTGGGACTGGGCTTTGATTTGCAGTGTGTCCCCTTGGTACTGTCCGTGCTAGCTAGCCCTGGTGTCAGGAGCCTCCATTGTTCCCCAGTTCCCACTGGCTTTTCCGGGAGAGAGAAACTAAGCCACACCTGATGGGAATGTCTGGGCTTTCAGGAGGGAGAAGTCCAAAGGAGCTCTGGGCCAGTCCAGCTGAAATCTGCTCCTGGGTTGTTTTCGTTTTTTCTTTTTACTGTGTAGCCCTGGCTAGCCTAGTCTAGAACTTGCTATGTAGACCAGGCTAGCCTCATAAAAATCTGCCTTCCTTTGCCTCCCAAGTACTGGGATTAAAGTCATACACCACTAGGCCTGGCTGGCTTTTCTTTAAATTAAATATGTCTTCTGCAAGCTCTTTCTTAATTCCTTTCTTCATTTTTACCCTGCCTTGTGGCCCTTCCTTCTTTCTTTGCCCTGTCTCCCTTCCATCCCTCCCTGCCTCTGCTCCTTCCTTCCATCCCTCTCCCTCCTCCCTCCACTGCTCTTCTCTCCTTTCTTCTCTACTTCCTGCTCTCAGTCTTTCTTCCCTCCATCCCTTCCCGTTCCCTTGTCCCCTTTCTTTACCCACCCTGGTCACTATACAAACACCCCGTTAAGGACTAGCCCCACAGTCAGCTTCACACGTCTCCCAATAGCTTTCCTAAAAGCAAGACCATATTAATTAATCATATTAGCCTGTCACGATCATATTAATTAGTCACTTCTCTCTGTAGGGGCTCAACATTCTGCCTTTGGGCATAGAGCACAGACAGGAAAGAGCCCTGCCAGCCGGCCTCACAGGGACAGCTGCTATGATGTCAGAGTGGGAGTGGCCGTCAGGTCTCCTGGGCAGACCCAAAGCGCAGCCTAGACAAAGTGTCACAGATCATGGGCCTAGAGCCTGGCCCTGGGTCAGGTGACCATACTGACTCTCAGAGGACAGAGCAGACTGGGCCCATGGGTCAGAGTTGTGGCTAAAGGTTAGCCCATACCCATGGAATGGCTACGGTGGAGGAACTGATGTCTGCCACGTCACTGAGATGCTGAACATCACAAGCGATGAGTTGCGGTCCTCTCCAGAGCCTTTGTGAGGGGTCTCGCTCATCATTTGTGACTTTATTTCTCACTCACTAGAGAGGAGTGGGGTTTTGTTTCCTTCCCCTAAAGTTTTGCAGGACATGGGCTATTTTTAATCTCTTTATCTTAATCTCCAAAATGATCCGGATGTTCTCCGTTTTCCCACAGCACAGCCCACTCAATCAAGAGGTGTTTTTCTTTTTTTTTTTTTTTTTTTAAGTATTCTCATTATTTGTAACTCATCAGCTTTTCCTGGCTTCCTGCCCCACAAGGCCTCAAGCCTTTCCTGGGGCCACTTCTTTGTTTTGCATGTGTAGGTGTGTATTGTATGTGTACCTGTGTATATGTGTGGGAGCGCGTAAATGTGTGAGTGCATGAACATTAGTGTATCGATGTGTGTGAGGGCCTGAGGGTATTGGGACTTAGCCTCAGTTGCTCTCCACCTTGTATCTTGAGGCAAAGTCTCTCAGTTGATCCCAGAGCTTCCCCGCACAGCAGGTCCAACCAGCAGACTCGCTCTGAGGCTTCCTGGTGTCTACTATGTGGGCACACCTGGCTTTTCCATGGGTGCTGGGGGTGCTCTCTAATCCCCCTTGTGGTGATATTGTGTTCCCCAAAATATTGTGCACCCTAATAAACTTATCTGGGGTCAGAGAACAGAACAGCCACTAGACAGACGTAGAGGCCAGAAAATGGTGGCACACACACCTTTAATCCTAGCCTTCTGGAGGCAGAGATCCATTTGGAGCTCTGTGAGTTTAAAGCCACACTGGAAACAGCCAGGCATGGTGACTCACACCTTTAATTCCAGGAAGTGATGACAGGAAGCAGAAAGGTATATAAGGTGTGAAAACCAGGAACTAGAGCTGGTTAAGCTTGTAGGCTTTTGAGCAGCAGTTCAGCTGAGATCCATTTGGATGAGGACTCAGAGGCTTCCAGTCTGAGGAAACAGGATCAGCTGAGGAATTGGCAAGGTGAGGTGTCTGTGGCTTGTTCTGCTTCTCTGCTCTTCCAGCATTCACCCCAATACCTGGCTTTAGGTTTGATTTTATTAATAAGACCTTCTAACAATTCGTGCTACACCCCCTGTTTCTGCTTTGTTCATTGAGCTGGGGAGGAGGCTGCTATCCCATGGCCAGCTTGGTGTTGGCTCTGGACATCCTCTCACTCTCCTGCCCATACTGAACACGCCTGCGTTCTGCTGCTGAATCATCTTTTTGCGGAAATAGCTAGAAAAGTTTCAGTTTCATGCACCTACCTGGACTCTAACCAGCACCAACATCTCAGGGCCTCTGTGTCCGGGGTCTGTCTGTATAAACTCAACCATTTACCTCTCAGTTGTCAAAGCCCCAAGCTTCTGTCTGCACCAGCTTCTTGAATCTACTCAGACTCCTAAGACTAGTGACCCACAAAACCCCCCATGCCTTCTGCGGCTGTTGGAAGCTAAAGGCCATCAAAGGTCCATTGTCAAAGGCCTGCTGGGTAGAAACTCTCCCTACTCACCATTTGCAATTCCAATATGGGAGGCAGGAGAATGGGAAGTTCCTGGCCAGCCTGTGCAATGTAGGGAGTCAGTTTTGAAAACCACGGTGAAGAGAACTCAATAAACCACACAAGTTCTACCCTAGCCTAGCTAGGTATAGATAATTTTCCCTTTTGCAACAGTTTTTCCTTTTTTGGTCTTCAGGGCCTCCTAGGCCTTGTGTTTGTCCTAGCTATGTCTTAGAAGTACTTTTTACATTTAAAATGCTCAGTGTGTATGTGGGGGCGAGCAGGGGAGAGGAGACAGTGGGAGCTCCCTTCAACATCAGAGACCCAGTTCTTCTCAGAACCCTTTCAAGATTGACACGTACTTTGGGACAGTGACAGGTTAGTTTGTCCCTTGCAGATCTTGAACCCTGGTGGGATTAGGATGGGGATGGGTCCTTGGAGAGCAACTAGAGAGGGGTAACGGAAAGCAGGGCCAGCTGTAGAGCAGCAGTGAGATGGAGGTCACCAGGGCTATGGGCCCTGAGGTAGAGCCTTCCCTTGTTCAGATTCTAATATGGGTGAGGTTTGCAAGCACTTACTGGCACACTTCCTCAGGGTCGCTAGATGCTGTAACATATGTGTGGAACATAACATCCACAGAACACAGGACTGTTTCCTATGTGGTTGATAACATGGTTAGTATTTCATCGCCTGTCTACATCACAAGATCAAATGCAAACAGAATTACTGAGGGTGGGGGGGGGGGGGGGGGGGGGGGGGGGGGCAGTGACTGTCTTCTGTTCCCAGCAACAGTGTTGGAACCTCTACAGAATGTGAGCCTGATCCTGAGGTTAACAACCTTGTCTCAGGGTTGCTGAGTCACACAGATTTTTCTCTTAACCAGAGTGCAAGTGTTTGGAGCTCATCATTCAAAGCAAAGTTAATCCCCGAGGAGAGGAGCTTGGCTGAAAGCCCAGAGCCTGTTGACTGGAGCTCCGGAATGCTGGGTAGGAGGGCCAGTCTTGAGGGAGGTGCTGCACGCTCAGTGTGGTCTATACACTTCTGGATCTGGTTTTGGCATCTCCAGCAGAAGGACCTGAGAAGATAGATGCTGGGGGGTGGGGGGGGGGAGCAGGACAAAGGTGTGTCCACCTAGGACCTCAGGGGGCCACTTCACTTGGAAATGGCTTCTTTACAGATGCCATTATTCACCACCAAGTCATGGTGAGTTAAGCTGGACCTAAGCCAGAGGTCAGTGTCCTTATAAAGAAAGAGTGCTTGGAGACAGAAGACAGGGAGCAGGGGGAAGGAAGTCTGGTGACCATGGAGACAGCAATTACCCAGGAACAGCACAAGGCTGCTGGCCATTGCCAGGAGCTGAGGAGCCACCAGTGAGGAAGGGAAGTGACCATGCTGGCGCCTCCACGTGTGACTGCTTCTCCTCTGTGGAGAAACTCTTTCTGATTTGTACAGTCGCTTCGCTTCCAGCAAAGTTTCCTTTGCAATCTGCACAAGCTTTGATTTCATTCTTGAATAAGGGGCCAAGAACCTAGACACCCCCCAGAACAGGACCAGGTCCCCTTTGAAAAAAAAAAAAAAAAAATTATCAATATTCCAAATTGAAGCACAATTTGTACGTGATAACAGAAACACACAAACCTTAAAGTATCCAGGATAATGAGTTTTTAGTTGTTTTCTTTCTTTCTTTCTTTCTTTCTTTCTTTCTTTCTTTCTTTCTTTCTTTCTTTCTTTCTTTCTTTCTTTTTTTCCAGTTCTGGGCCTAGAACCCAGTGTCTCATACATCCTGAGCAAATAATCGACCACCAAGCTATATCCTCAGCAAACATTCTACCACCGAGCTACATCCTCAGGCCCCTTTTCACTTTTTATTTTCAGATAGGGCTCACTAACTCAGCCAGGTTTGTCTTGAGTGCACTCTGTGGTGAGTCTGAAGTAGTACCTCACTATAATCCCTAAGGCTCCCCAACTCTCCAGCAACCCACTTCCTCTGGTGAATCTCCACCGCTTAAGGGTTTTGCAACCTTCCAAAAATACTGTCACCAGCTAGGGACCAAGTGTTCAAACACAAGCCTGTGGGGAACATTTTGCATTTAAAACATAGCAGCACCTGTGTATTTCTGTTCAAATAAGAGCCTGTGTCCACCAAGATCTACATTGAAGGATGGCACACCTGCCCACAGAAGGCTCACACTCAGTGCGGAAGCTGTGGAATGACAAGGAAGTGTGTCCTCTATGACCACTGTCACCTTTGGAGTGGAAAGAGGCTAGAATTGAAACAACTGGCAGAGCCCTTGTGCTCAGGGTTGACTCTGTACCACCCCGATGCCCAGCCTCAGCCTGCACAGTCTGGGGACAGCTGAGGTTGGCCATGGCAGGACTGATGTGTCTAGCACACTGCCCTGTTCCCAGAGTCTGCAGACAGAAAGGAGCTGAGATGGCTCTACCACAGTATTCTGCTGAGGCTTCTGGAATAGTCTGGGCCTGGGTCTACTTCTGCATCTGCGTCTTTAGGGAAACAATTTTTGCTTCATCTCAGTACCAGCCAGAAGGTCTTGATTCTGCTTGTCATTTGTGCTTGAGTTCCATCTGTGAAGTGGGATGATGTCACCTACTAGAGCCCAGTACACAGCTGCCATGGTGCTCTGTGGCTAAAGGGGGGCAATGTGGGAAAGGATGGGATGAGCTTAAAATGCATGGATGATTAGGCAGTTTCCATCACTCCGTCATTTGGGTGGTGAGTCTGGCTGCTGATGCCATCCGGGATTGCAGACAAGCACAATAGGAAAGAGCTTGGGACAAAGTCTATGTCCTCCTGGGTTGGACAAAGTTGAATCAGCAACTATTCACAAAGCCAAACATATGTGCCTTTTCTTGGCTGTGGGGCACACAGTGGCTTGTATCTGGCAAAGCCCCCCTGGTGGCTTCTTGTGGCTGTCTGCTGTGCTTGGCAGAGGCAACAGAGTAGTGTCCTATGGATGGACTGGAAGAAAGACAGGAATGCACAGAGCGATCACAAGTAACAGTGTCACAAAGGGGCATGGCAGCGGCTGACTTACTGTACTGACTAAAGATAGAAATGAAATCAACACAGAGACAGGAAGAGACAGGGAGAAAAACAGAGACAACGAGACAGACAACAAGAAAGACAGAGATGGGCAGAGATACACACACACACACACACACACACACACACACACACACACACGAGGTCACTGGCAGGGGCAGGGAGGGCATAATATCTTCACAGCTCTTACAGAAGTGGGCAAAGGTGACAGAGCTTAACCTAGCCATGACTGGGTCCAGCCTGTCATGTTTCAGATAAGGAAACTGAGGCTGGCGGCTGGTGAACCTGATCTGTTTGCAGCTGGTGTCAAAGCTAATGAGGACCGTGGCTGGCTTTGGAATCCAGTTCTGAATCTTGGAGGCAAAAACATGTCAGCTCGTAAAATGTTTTTAAAATTAGCTCACAAGTGTTTGCTGTTTGTCGGAATCAGAGAATTCACAGACTATATTTGTTTTTATAGTGTATGTTTTATTGTGGGATGGCATCTATTGATCTGTGACCACGTGACTAAAGACCGCAGGGTGAAGAGGATGAATGTCCAAACTCCAGCTGAGAGAGAGATTGGAAAGAGAGAAAAAGGAAACCAGAATCCACAGAACAACCAGCCGCACGCACACAAGCACCACAGAGGCCTTAGAAATTAGCCCCGTGAAACACTTCCCAAAGCACGGAGAAGAAAGAAATTCTAGTCTGGGCCAGAGCAAAGCCCCTGGAAGGAAAATAATGAGAACAGAGAAAAAGCAAAGCCAAGCCCGACAAAAACAAAGCTCTGAGGCTCAGACAGCGGAACTCAGGACCCAGCAGGAAGGTGACTTGGAGAGAGCCTGACAAAGTGGGGACAGCCACCGAGTGGACACTTGCAGGGGCCGGGGCTGCAGAGCGGGGGAGGCAAGGAGCTTCCCCAGCCACAGAGGGTGGTCTCTGATAGTGTATGCAAATGAGAGCAGGTATGGCATGCTTTAGCTGGGCATCCACTATTCCCGGCTGGCTGAGGCCTTGCTAACCTTAGAGGCCCATGTGTGAGGCAAGAAGAGTGGGTCAGGCACATGGAACTACGAGAATAAGAAAGTTAACTCCACGGGACTGGAGAGATGATTCAGGAGTCAAAAGCACAGGCTGCTCTTCAGAGGACTCAGGTTCAATTCCCAGCACTGTATGGCGACGTACAACCATTACTGACCCTAGGTCCAGCCAATCCAACACCCTCTTCTGGCTTCTGCAGATGCTGTACACATGTGGTACACATGTATGTTTATACATGTGAACCAAATGCCCACACACAAAATAAAAGCGAACATTTTTAAAAGAAAGGTAACTCCAGGACCCAGCAACCAAGAAGTCCCTCATATGGATTGTCCTGTGTGAATCCCCTTGGCAAACCAAGAAAATCTATCTCCTGCAGTCAAAAAGAAGCTGCCCCTCCCAAACTGCTCCCTCTCCCTCCCCTGTTGATAAGAAAGGCCCCTGGACCTGGGAGGGGGTTGGGAGGTGGGGAAGGCTCTTGAGCTTCGTGCTTGCTCAGAACATCACATCATAGAACTTTACAAAACCCCCTCCAGCGATGAGGCTTAATAAAATGCAGCCTCCTGGGCTAATATCAGCCTGGATTCTAGTGCAGTCTGCCCACAGTATGATGGGAAATTTGCGTTCATAGTGCTGTTAGGAGTGACAGTTCCCTCTCGGTTTAATAACCACTTCGAGAGCCATTCAGGCAGCGTGATTTGCTTCATGCTGGGCTGCCCCATCTGAATGTGACCAGTGTGGTCAGTCATTCATTCTGTACGTGCTTATCAGGAATTTCTGCACTCGAGATGGTAGTATGAAAGCCGAAGGCAGAAATGCGGTTGAAACCGGCAAGACTCCTGGGTTCTGAAGTTCCTTGTCACTCTTGCTGAGATACTTAGCCTATAGGGCTTTTGTTGTGGCATCTCCAGGGCATGTTTGTTAAATGGGTGGAAAAGGGAGAATTCTAACAGAGGCACTATTCAGGGAATGAAACTGATTTCTGTAATACATCACCTCAGAGTCTTGGGTAGAAAGAAGGAAGGGCTTGAGGCCATCAGAGGAGCAGGTCACCCCAGGCAAGGAAGGCCGAGGTGTGAGCCTATAGATCAAATCTCCTCTTAGACCAGAACCTCATGGTTCAATTTGCCAATGACCTGTGGTCTACTGAAGAAGCATGGTCAGTTCCACGTCAAACATAAGCCTGCCATGTCACAGCCTGGTACATACTAGCATTATGGCCATATATATTCTCCAAGGACTTGCCTGGTATGAACTGAAGTTCCCAGAAAGTACAAAATGAAAAAGCAAGCAAACAAGCAAAGAGAAAGAAAGAGAAAAAGCAGCACCCATGTTAGAGATTCTACAAGGCCAAATAACTGAACTTCAAGATTATAAGGGGTTAAAATGTTGCAGACAGCCACGTTATCTCGGGCTATTTTTAGTCCCTTTGAGAACTGTCTATTGCCCATCCCTGTGTCTGACCTAATGACCGCAAGTCTATAGAGAAACCTTACGGTGTATTCTTAGCAGATCTTCTAGTTTTCAGCTGTCCACGGGACACAGCCCACAGTTATCTGAGGGAGTCCCAGCTGGGGGACTACCTGACCAGACTAACCTGTGGTCATGTCTGTGGGGCATTGTCTTCATGGGTAATTGATGTGGAAGGCCCAGTCCACTTGGGTGGTACCATTCCTGGACAGGGGGTCCTGGCCTGGGCCGTTTAAGAATGCTAGCTGAGCAGAGACGAGGGAGCAAGTAGTGTTCCTCTGCAGGTTTCTACCACAGTCCCTGCTTGAGCTCCTTCCTGTCCCAGTTTCTTTCAGTGATGGACTGGGATTTGGAAGTGTAGGCAAATAAACTCTCTCCTCCCCACGTTGCTTTTGGCAGCGGGGTTTATCACAGCCATAGCAAACAAACTGGAGCAGTGGATCACCAGTTTTCACCAGTGCAAAAGCTAGAAACGTCATCAGAGGCTGTCTGAAATCTGTAGCCCAATTCCCCCACTTCCCTGTGCCCCACCCCGTGAACTTGGTGAGTGCTTTGACTTATGACTGTAACTGATGAAATCGTGACACCACAAACCACTCCCACTGACCGGACACTGGCCTGGGCACAGTGTGTCCAGTGTGAGGAGAAGCCATGCAGATTGGCAGGAAACCAATTGGGACCCAAGGGTGTGTCACTTTCAAGATAAACACAAGGCTGAGGTGACTCCACTGGTATGCCTGGAAAGGGGGCGTGTTTCATTTGGGGATGCACAGGGACTTTGCTGAAGGCTTCCCTGTGGCTCCAGATGTGTTTCACTGCCCCATGGGGAATCACAAGCCTTCATCCAGGGGTTGCTGGGCAGAGTCTGCACCTTGAAAATAAACTTGGGGCAGGACTCAAGCAGCATTTCCAGACTTCAGTCACGGTCACCTTATCACCCTCCTGAGGTTCAAGTCGGTTTTTCCTCTCCATCAGGTTTGTTTTAATTTAATTATTCTGAGCCCAGTGTGAGGCATGTGACGACCTTCTAAGACAGTCCTGGAGCTGGTAATTATACATCTGTGCCCGGGGCCAGATGCGGAGGTCTCAAAGGCCCTGAGGATTTGTAAAGTTGCCGCAAGTCTGCACCTGGCTTCCCATCCAGCTGCACATCTCCACCGTAGCATCTCAGGTCAAGAAGGCCCAGCTGTACAGCTTCCGTTGCAGCTGGGCCATGGATCCAGCCATTGTGGTGACTACTGGCATGTACCTTGGCCCTATGCTCAGCATCCTGGGCACAAAGGATACCCTGCCTTTGTCATTACCCTATCTTAGTGCTCGGAGCCACACAATGGACCCATGACCACTTGAGGTATATGGAATATATCTGGTTGTGGTACTGGGGTTTGGTGGGTACCTCCAGAGAGGTGACAAGTTCTTGTGTTCTAGGTCAAGGAATTAGACAGAGACATACGAATAGTAGCAAACAAAGTGAGAATTGTTAAGACTACATAAAGGAGGGAGCAGAGATGAAAACTAGAAAAACTCAGCAGCAAGTGTGCTACAAGAGTTGGGGGCTTCTATGTCACATTCTCTGGGGTCTTGGGGATCATTTGCAAAGCATGGGCTTTCTTGTGCATGTCCTGTTACATGGAGTTCTCCATACAGCCTCATGCATCCTGTGTCGCATTAGCATATTAAGTCTCCACCCAGGGTATGCATTTTAATATTATAATGAGCCACAGGTCATCTCCGGTGCCTCTGCACTGCACGAGTTGCTCCAGGCTTGCAGAGTGTTAGGGGTGGGTTCTCATATGCTAATTTAGCCTTTATGTAAATTCTTCTGGACCTGGCCCTTTGGCCTACTTTCCTGCCTCAACTGGACCATTTTTTCACTTCTCCTGGAGAACTTTCCAGAACCTCAATACAGAACAGAAGCCACACTTCCCATTACTTTTATACCCCCTTACCCCCCACCTTGGCTCTAGATTTTAAAGTCCTGAGCTTTCTGGCTTGTATACCTGCACTGTGAAGCAAGGCATGGCTGAGGGGCCCCAACAGCCTGCTCTCAGCACAGTGCAGATGGTAGGGATGTGTAGTCCTTGTTTCTAGTTCCCTTCTGAGACTCTGGTTCTGGAGCTCCTCAGCTGGCTAAGCTGAGGTCTGGCCCAACTAATGAGCACACACTCAGGACTTGCACACACTCAGGACTTGCACACACTCAGG
>CABHPP010134894.1:32562-50841 GCA_902168425.1 Peromyscus attwateri
GCACACACTCAGGACTTGCACACACTCAGGACTTGCACACACTCAGGACTTGCACACACTCAGGACTTGCACACATCCCACTGCAGGCCTCCTCTGGGCCTTGGCCTCATAGACTGCAGCTCAAAACTTCTTTCCTTGTCTTGGGCTAAAGAGCCATGGTCTTCACTGAAGGTGTCAGAGAATGGCGTCATTGTTAGTAGGTTTCACTGCCATGTCACAGATCAGCCCCCCATCTTCTGTCACAAGTGGGGAAGAGGATTGATCTCATTGGCTGATGGGTAGGAACTTGTTCCCAGACTAGCTTTTCAGTGTTGTGTAGGCAGCATCCAGAACTCACGGGCAGGAGAGAGCTCCACTCTGCTCTCCTGGTCCTTAGGTGTATTTCACCTCCAAGCCCTGCAACAGCATCACCGTGCTGCCGACGGGGCCCAGATGCCACTCCAACCACACCTCTGCTTATGCAGCTAGTACCTGCTGCACAGGGCCACTGAGTGACAAGGTGGCAATGTGACCGGGGGACTGGGGCAGATGGCTCCATTGATAAAGTGTTTACCCTGCACAAAGACTTCAGTTCAATTCCCGGAACTCACATTTAAAAAAGCTAGGCATGGTGGTACAATCTTATATCCCCAGCGCTGGGGCTGTGGAGACAGGTAGATTCCTAGGACTCAGTGGCCAGTAAATGTAGCCTACTTGGTGAGTTCCAGACCAATAAGAGACCCTGTCTGTAACTAACTAACTAAATAACTAAATAAATAAATAAACAAACAAATAAATAGGTAGATAGATAAATAAATGGTAGACAGTGCCTGAGAAATGAAGCTGGTTATTCTCTGGCCTCCACAATACATATATACATGCTTGCATGTGCATCTGTACATCCACACATCCACCTGCACACACACGATACACATACATAACGTACACGCACAAAGTGACAAGGAAGGGTTATACCAGAGGGGACATATTTGCTATAGCTAGTGTAGAAGTCAGAGGACAATCCTGGGCATCAGTCCTTACCTTCTACTGTGTTTGTGTGAGGGTCTCTCTTGTTCACTGTTGTGTATACTAGGTAAACTGACCTGTGAGCTCCATCAATTCTTGTCTCTGTTTTTCCATCTCCCATCACCCAGTAGGGGCATGTTGGGATTACAGATGCATGTGCTGCTACCCCAGCTTCTGTGTGGATTCTGGGGGCCTGAGCTCCATTCGTCAGACTTGCATAGCAAAAGTTTTAACCATTGAGCCACTCATCTGCCTAGCCTAGTGGAGAGGATTTTTGAAAAGTCTATAATGAAAGTGTGTGTAACCAAATATTCAAATTGCAAAGGACACAAAAAGTAAAAAGCCAAGTGTAGAAGAAAGAGCAACACATGAGGCCATGTAGAGAGCAACATAGGGAGCAGATGAAGAGCAATGGATGGGGCCAGGTAAAGGGCAATACATAGGACCAGGTAAGGAGCAATGCATGGGGCTAGGTTGAGTGGGTTGTGAATGAGAACAGAAAAAATATGCAATGGCTCCAGATGAAGGGATTAAGCAAATCTTGAATCAAGTGTGTCTTTGTTTGTTTGTTTGTTTTGATTTGCCTGCCTCTGTGTTCTGAGTGTTGGGATTAAAGGTGTGTACCACCATGCCTGGTTAAGTGTGTGTGTTGATAAGTAGGAGAGGAATCCACGTGGGAGAGGGGCTTCGGTGGACAGGTTGTAGGCTAGAAGGGAGCCAGTGTCTCCAATCTATGCACCTCTTGCTCACACAGCTGCAGGGCACCGCCTTTGGTCAATGGGTGCTGCTTTCTGAAATGCTCACACTGTGTTTTGGTTGCATATCCCTACTAGTGTGTCCTCCAGGGAGCCAGACGGCGAGAGTGCCTTGGTCTCCCTGATGGGCTGAGTCTGTGCCAGGTCTGCTGCAGAAAGTGTCTTCTACTGCCCTGTCACTCACGCTAAACTGTGTCTTGCTCTTCTCTCTTGCACTCTGCTGTCAAAAGCAAGTGATAAGTGCCACCTCAGCTCACCCCTCAGTGTGCCAGATTTAGCACAGCGTAGTCAAGAACTCTGGTGTCATTCTGTATCAGCACAGATGGCAGCCTGCGGTAGAAGTAAGAGCAGTAGGTTGGCCATCCAATTTCAAGGTCAGGATCAAGATCTGCCTACAACCATCTGCGTGACCTTGAGTTTAAGTTGTGGGTCCTCCAGCTCGTCCAGCTGTCATAGCCTATGAATGTATGCCCAGTGTAACATCGTGTTTAATTTCCCTTTATCTTCACACACAACAAACTTGCATACAGCCTTCAATCAGCCAATTAAGTGACCGCCTTCAGAGTCAGACTGTTGTGAGGCTGGGGTGATAAGGCACTTATCTAGAATGTATAAGGCTCTAGGTTCAAGCCCTCACACTGGAAAACCACAACAACCACCAGCCAAGTTAGACTGGTGAAAGGAAGAGGAAAGCTGGTTCATGAGATGAGAGAGACAGCAACAGACAGATGGGGAAACTGAGCCCCAGAGCGTGAACTGCCATGGAGAAATAAGAAGGAACATTCCTATAGTCCTGTGCATGTCCGCCCAACCTTCCTCAGGTAGACCCTTACATTTAATTGGAGACAGAGACAATAGGCGGCAAGTTCTAGAGGCAGGCTGAGATGAATGCTCCTTCAGGAGAGAGCATCGTTAGGGGAATTACCAAGACGGCAGACAGGCAGACAGCACCGAACAACAGGGATCCAAAGGCAAGGGCGATTTTGGTTCTGCAAGACAGTGAAGTGGCCATTAGGAAAGGTTACCAAGGATGAGGGAGATCCCATGAGGCAGCAGGCTTAGCTGGGAGATGGAGCCTATGTGACTTAGGCTTACAGGCTAAAAGCCAGGGGGCTGGTTGTTTCCACCCTGCAGTGCCTGTATCTCCTTAGGGTCTGGTTGCCTTGGTTACCTGGAAGTCCCGGGTTTTCCAACAAGGAGGACATTCGGGATACCATAGTGGCCCTCTCCTCTGTGCCACTGGGGTCTCTTGCTTGTGACATGCTGGCTTCTATGCACTGCAAAATGTGGCAAAGAAGAGTTAGATATCTCCACAGCTACTCTTCTGCAGCTCTGTCCTCTAAGGAATCCAAGCACTTTGTGGAAGACAAGGTCTACTCTCTCTCTCTCTCTCTCTCTCTCTCTCTCTCTCTCTATATATATATATATATATATATATATATATATATATATACCTTTTATTTCATCTTTGATTATTTCATTCATGTAAACAGTGTGTCCTGGGCATACACACCACTTCAAGTCCCCATTCCCCACCCCCCAGGTCCGCCCAACACTTCCCCTTCCCACCTTTGTGTTCTATTTTTGTTTTTTTCTGAGTCTGAAATGTTGGCTCATCTTGTTGCCTTGATCTTGTGCAAGTGACCATGGAACCTTGGAGGCAGTGTGTGTGTGTGTGTGTGTGTGTGTGTGTGTGTGTGTGTGTAATGTGGGGTGGGGCATGGTAGAGATGTCCTATTAGAGGCTGAGCAATCAATAGTCACTTATTCTCAGAGCTTTGACTAGTTCTGAGTTTACATTAACTGTTGACCGCTGCAGAGTTCTCAGGCCAAGGTCGAGGCCAGCACTAATCTACAGCTACAAGAATAAATATTTAGAAGGCAGTTTGACAGCGTGCCATTTAGCAACACAATAGTAGCAGGTTCCTCCTTAGAGCCATGACCTCCCAGGCCATGGGCTTTGGGCCAGGTTGACAGCCCTAGGCTTGAAAGGATAATTTCTTTTTTTTTTTTTTTTAAGATTTATTTATTTATTATGTATACAGTGTTCTGCTTGCATGTATCCCTTCAGGCCAGAAGAGGGCACCAGATCTCATTACAGATGGTTGTGAGCCACCATGTGGTTGCTGGGAATTGAACTCAGGACCTTTGGAAGAGCAGCCAGTGCTCTTAACCTCTGAGCCATCTCTCCAGCCCCGAAAGGATAATTTCTTAAACTAATGTTTCTTCTTCCTGGGGGACAGTTTGGGGGTTCGGGGTGGAATTTGAGTCCTGCTTATGAGTCTGGAACTAAAGACTGAAGGACTATAGATACCAATCCAGCTGACCTGTCAGGCCAGGGTAGCCATTGAACCTCAGACTCTCCACACTCCCTGACAGTGTTTCACTGGAAATGGGGCTTTGTAAACTAAGTGTGCCCTGTGAGGGGTTCTCGACTAAGCCAGGACAGGGAGTATGTATTCAAGTTTTAAGAATAGAGTAAGGAAGGGAGAATTAATGCAATCCAATAAATTAATTAATTAATGCAATCCACGTCTGCTCTTGAGATACTCCATGTTTACTTAATGGCTGACCATGACACAGGCCTGAGATGAAGCATGGAGAAGACAGTTGGCAGCTTCAAGTCAACTTTCACTTGGAAAATGCTTGTGTAATCATGTCAGTCAGCATCTCTGTTGGGTAAATGGTGGAGCCCACAGCCTCCTGAGTCAGACGGTAATCATTTCAAGGCCTTGGTCTGTGGTATCATGCTGGGCCAGCACAGTGAGAAGGGTACACAGCAGGGCACATAAATGGAGCAGCTTACACTGGGAAGACAGGGTCTCTTAACATAGGTGGGCCAGCATATGCATAGACACTCACCCTGCCCCAGCTCCATCTGGTCTACCCCTAGGAACATACCCATCGGAAAAAGATCAAGGCCAGCTTTCCCACTCCAGTGGTTGTCCCCTCTACCTATTTAATAGAAAGTAACTGTACAAAAATAAGGCACCTGGATGCTTCTAGACCTTTCTGAAGTATTACCAGGTTTAGCACCAATGTTTCTGTCTCCTTAGAAACAGTAACAGTTCTTTACATTAAGACTACTATCTCCAGAATTTTCCAGTAGCCACTTACGAAGTGGGACACCCATGGCCAATGTCAAGCTAGATATAACCAGTCTGGGAATAGCACAACAGCCTCATCGCCATTGCCACAGGCCGGGGATTGATTGGCTTCTTCATTGACCTAACTGCTAAGGCTTTATGGCAGCCACCAGTTCTTGGTGGTAGTGGTCATGTTAAAGCCAGAAGCAACAGCTTTGCCACAGGGGTTCTCCTTTGCCACAGGGGCCCCTCCTTTATTCCACATTTGAAGTCCCTTGGGCTGAACCACAGGATGACGGGTACAAGGACATCTAACTTTGATCCAGACAACCAAGTAGAACAGTAATGGGCTCTTGGGTTAAAAATGAAGCCATAGCTCTGTTTACTGCTCTTAGTTCCTGAGCACTGTGCATCCTGGCCCTTTGCAGCCCTGGACTTCTGTAGTTTTGGGTTTTTGGTTTGTTTGTTTTTTAACTCTTTGGGGGGGCCTGCCACCCAGCTCCCAAATAAATACACAAAGGCTTATTTTTACTTGAGAATGCCCAGCCAAGGGCTTGTTTCTAGACAGCTTTTCTAACTTAAATTATTGTTTCTCTTTAACTACATTTGCCTCTGGGATTTTTACCTTTCTTTATTCTATATATCTTTCTTTCCTTCTTACTCTGTTGCTGGCTGTATGGCTAGGTGGCTGGCCCCAGTATCCTCTCCTTCTCCTTTTCTCACTCCTTGCTCTCTTCCCGAGATTTCTCCTCCTATTTTTTTTTTCTGTGCCCACCAGTCCTGCCTATTTCTCACTCCTGCCTAGCTATTGGTCATTCAGCTCTTTATTAGACCAATCAGGTGTTTTAGACAGGCACAGTAACACAGCTTCACAGAGTCAAACAAATGTGACATAAAGGAATGCAACATATCTTTGCATCATTAAACTAATATTCCACAGCATAAACAAACGTAACACATCTTCAACTAACATTCCACAACAACCTTCAAATTGAGTGCAGTTTTGTTGGCGGGAAGCCAAGGAAGTACAGGATGGCCTCAAGTCTTTACAAGGTTCCTTACATTGTTGCCCCAACAGCTCAATTCACCTGCTGCCTCTAAAAATGCTGTAGATTCCATGGACCCAAGTACTACAGTCCAAATGTACAGAGGTCAATCTTATGTCATAAGTCATGTACCAAAATGTTTTTACTTGAAAGAGAGAGTTGGGTGGGGGAGGAGGCGGGTGGGTAGATTAAAGTAAAAACACCTACCTTGCTTTCCCTTATATAAAGCTCGCTTCCTCAGGACTCTTTAAAAAAAATCTTAAACACATTTGCACCTGAGTATTTCTGCCCTCAGGAACATCCTCACTCTGAGATCTCCTGGGAGACTTGCAGCCTCCCCATGTGCCAAGCGCAGACACTGGCTAGAGGAGAAAGTCAGTGATAACACAGCTGCCCAGGCAGGGCTCATCCTTTCAGAGCACAAAGCAGGAGTCATCTCTTCTGACTGGAGAAGCTGGGATGGATCCTAGGCAAATATCTAGGGCAAAATGACCTGAGGCTCTACCTTCCAAAGTCCCCGCTAAACTCTTCCTTGTTTAATAAACCTTCCTAGACCCTGTCACTGTCATAGGCCTGGATCAGAGTCCTGAGGACCCTGTTAGGATTTCCGGGTTCTTCTTTGGGAACAAAGAATTGGTCCAGGGACACATGGGGAGCAGTAGAAATAGTTTGAAAGAGAAAGTCATTCCTGAAAATTCATGTGGGCCAGAGAGCTGGGGAAAATCCTAGACTTAGGGGCCCTGGGCAAGAAGAGGCCTTGTTTTTGTTTGTTTGTGGGGTAATTTACATAGCTCTGCCTTCTGTTAACTTGAATCCTGTTAGAGACTTCCAGTCTTCCTCTGCCATTGGTTTCTTTCACATGCCAATCTTGATGCCTGTGGATCCTCACTCTCCATCCTGTCCTCCTTCATAATCCACCTACTATGAGCTACGCTGTTAATAGCAGAATTCAAACAGGAATCATCACAGGAATCTGGCCCTGGTGCTTGTTCCTTGAGGGTGAGAATTATGTGCAACGGGATTCAGCCTCAGTTGCAGAGAAGTGGCTAGAAGCAGAGCCGAGCACAAGCTGAAGGTCCGTCCAACTCACACCAGCTCCTACCTTCCCTTAGCTCTGTTTCAGTCTCCCAAGAGGAGAGGAAACAAAAGATGGCCGTAGTGCAGGGTGCCGCCAGCACAAAACATCTCCCTCGGGACCTGCAGGAAGCCACGCAAGCCTGTTCAGAAGCTGCCTTCAGCTCTCTGTCAGGCCACCAGCTGTGGGCTGTGGCTCCCTGAAAAACAGCCTGATGAAGGACATGGTGTTTATTAGGAAAATGAAGATAGACACTGAGCCAACAGTGTGGATAACTCAGCCAGCTCCTCCCACACCCCACACCCACTGCTTTGGCTCTGTTCTCCCAAAGCAAAAATGGCCAGGGAAAGTCTAGGATGTACGGCAGAATTATTTGGGGGGAAAAACAGGAGCCCACCTGTTGAAAAATCTTGATTTGAAAGGTAACTCTTTTTGGTTGATTGGTTTTATTTTTCCTTCAGAATCATGCAATCAGTTGGCCAATTTCTTCATATAAGCCACCTTCTCTCATACCTGTGACAACTTAAGACAACTCCACTGTCTATCTTGAGAAACCCCAATATTCCACAGGCTATTTTCCTGCTTGCCTCTCCCATTACCCTTGTGTGAGCAACCCCATATTTAGATGTCCTTCCCATCCCCCCCCCCTTTTTTTAAATTCAGGACACTACTTTCCCATTTAATATTCAGCTCTAAGAACTTTCTACAGTAAGTATCTGTGGGCAAAACACTATCCACTCTTGTCTGTTTCTTAGAGGAACAAAACCAATGAATATATATCATAACAGGATTTTTTAGAATGGCTTACATGATACGGGCTGGGTAGCCCAGTATCATTGGTCTGCACACTCGAGAGGCTGAGAACACTGTAACTAACTGCTCACTCCACAGGACCAGATGCCTCAGCAGTTTCAATCTGCCAATGATGGTCTTTAGTTCAAGTTGGAAGGTCAAAGAAGTGGTGTTTTGACAGCGGCAGCAACGATGGGGTAGATGCGTCCATCAGCAAGAGTACAGGCTGGCCAGCAGCTTCCTTTCTTCCTAGGACCACATCTGGGCTGCCTGAGGACGGTGACACTTACTCCGTGGAAGGGCGTCCCCTCTCAGTTAATCCTTCCTGGAAATGCATCACAGACCTGGCCAGAGGTGTATCTCTTCCTTAGTTCTAGATCTATCAAGTTGATACTCGTGATTGACCATCACAGCCAGAATGCAAAGCATGGATGGCACTCCAAACTGCCGGGCTGTGTGCGGCTTAGATGTTGTGGCGGTTACTGGGGACAGTGTCTTCCATGTGGCTGGGGAAAACTTTGGGTGATAGAACCAAGTTTAAGCCATGTTTCTCTGGAGTGCGATCCTGTTTCCTAATCGCTGAGACAGCCAGCCACATTATCCTTTCACTACAGAGACAAAAATGCCAGTATGGTGTGTGGGGGGAGGCATCCCTCACCCCCACATTTCCCTAGAGTACTCTTGAGTAGAAGCAGCAGGAAATACTAGTTAGAAGGATAGAGGGGAGAGAAAAAGATAGAAAATACAGGATCCTAAAAAATACAGGGCCTGGATCCTAATCCACGGTGGCCCAACTGTCTCTGCCCTAGGGTATTTAAAGGAATGCCAAGGGGTGGAGCAAAAGACCTCCCCCCAGCACAGCCAAGTGCAGACCATCTCAGACACCTGCACTCAGGCCTGTGGTCCAATCATCCTCTTTATGCAGACCTGCTGGGTAAAGCCACTAGGAAAAATGGACTCCAACAGTATGGGTCATTGATTAACTCAGACCCTGCAGTGGATCTTGATTATGTTACCCCACAGAGGCACAGGAAGGCTGGAGAGCCACCTCAGATCTCCCTCAAAACCAACAAGTGATGATGCATGAGTACTGCAGATGCTCAGGACATCCTGCCACCTTGAGGTCTGCTTCGGTGGCAGAACACTGGAGAACTGGACGGAGCCAGGGTCCTGTGGCCTTTCTCCTGGGGAGAGCGGGCAGGAGATACTTCTGCATGTGGTGGGTGTGGAGGAGAGATGTATCCATGGAGCATAGCATCTGCCCAGGTTACCTTGATCCTCTGCTAGCGGGAAAGCCTGGTTCTGTCACTCAGAGAGGAGCAAAGGAGAGGTGCTGGAAGCCAAGGACTTTAAGTAGCTAAATCACAGGTCGCCTATAGCAGTGAGGATGGGAGCCTGCGTCTTTCTGTCTTCCCCAGCCAAGGGTGTTCTGTAGCAGGGTGTCCACACCCTCATCCTGCCTTTCCCACCCACACTTGTTTGAGAAGTTCAGTGTCAGACACAACAGGAGCTTTATGGACACTGTGTCACCTGCACTTCCTGATGCAGGTTCTGGGCCTGGCTGTTTCCATAGTCTGTGACAGTTCCAAGTATTTGTGCCAGAAAGCCGAAATAAACAGGAACACCCTACCTAGAGCAGATGGGCCAACATGTGGAAGAAAGAGTGTGGGGGAGGCAGGGGAGGAAAGAAGAAAAACAGAGAGGAGGCCAAGCCACAGATGGAATCTATTAGTTTATCATTATTCGGTTTGACTGAGAACAAATACATCAAAGCACACAGAGTTCATAGGGCATTAAGAGGATCTTGCCTACAAATGGACATGGGGCTTGAACTCCAACCTGCAGATCTCATCAAGACCCTGATCTTGGAGATAGTGAGATGGCTCAGTGGTTCAGAGTACCTGCTGCTCTTGCACAGAACTGGAGTTTGGTTCCCAGCACCCATATCAGACAGAGCATATGGGATTGGATGCCCTCTGTTAGCATCTGAGAAACACACACACACACACACACACACACACACACACACACACACCACAGTTATAAAAAATAATAATAAATAAATCTTGATCGTTTTTTTGAGACAGGGTCTCATGCGTCCTGAGCTGGCCTTGAACTGACTGCAGAGTTAAAGATGATCCCGAACTTCTGATTCTCCAGCTTCCTAAGTGCTAGCACAAGAGGTAAAGCACATCCAGGCCTGGTTTATGTGGGGTTGAAAATTGAACCCAAGGCTTTATACCTTAGATAAGCACTCTAGCAGCTGAGCTCCATGCCCAACCAGAGCCCCGGCTGTCTGAAGTTCTCACCCACCCCCTGCTGGGGCCTTCAACCTCACAGAGCCCCCACTGTGTGCTGGGAGTGACAGTGTGAGCTGTGGATGAAAGGCAGCATTATTATCTTCATAGACCTATCTCTCACATTTTCCACTGACTTCACCTAGCCTTCATGCTAATTTGTGAAGGACTCAGTAGGGTTATCTTATCTTCAGGGTGTGCAGCGGTTGAGCAACACCACCACTGTGGCTCCTTTCTTCCCAGCCCTGGCCTTTTCTGCTCATCTTTCCTTGTGGGTGACTTTAGAGCAGATGCCTCATCAGCGGGTCCCTCGGCCCGGCTTCTGGCAATTGGTTCACAGTGGAAAAATAGAACTCAGACCACTCGTGACCATCTGAAGTGACCTTCAGCAGCAGTCTCGTGGTTGGGAGCTTGGCAGCATCCTGGATCCCTGACAGTAACAATTGCTTCATTGATAGAAGCCTTATTGCCTTGACTTTCAGAATGGGGACCCTGGGAGGGTGACGTGAGACACCAGGAAGCCCTGATCCTAAGGAAGAGCTCTGTACATGGCAGTGTCCATCTTCAGTCAAGGCTCCTTCCCTTGGCACTTGGGTTTCTAGAATTGAAATCTTCTTGTCCACCAAAAGTTGTTCTTTATATTGAATCTAGAGGGGACAGACTTTGACTTGATAGCAAATGAGTAAAGGTTGCTTAATTTTTTTATATGTATTATTTATTTATCTATCTATTTATTTATTTGTTTGTTTATTTGTTTATTTATGGGGGGCATTTTGAGACAGGGTTTCTCTGTGTAGCTTTGTGCCTTTCCTGGAACTCGCTTTGGAGACCAGGCTGGCCTCAAACTCATAGAGATCCGCCTGCCTCTGCCTCCCAAGTGCTGGGATTAAAAGTTATTGTTTGTAATTTTTATGTTCCAGTTTGCTTTTCTGTAAATATTAGGACCCAAAGCAAATTAGGGGAGGGAAGGATTTATTTCAGCCTGCACTCCCTGGTCACAGTTGATCACTGAGGGAGGTCAGGGCAGGAGCTGAAGCAGGAACCTGAAGCAGGAACCACAGGTGAATGCTGCTTGCTGGCACTCTCCCTGGCCTGTGCCACTGGCTTTCTTAGCCCAGGCCCACCTGCCTAGAGATGATCCTGCTGGGCCCTCCTACATTAACAATCAAGATGCTCCACAGACATGCCCACTGGCCAATCTGAGCAAGGCAATTCTTTGATGGAGGTTTCCTCTTCTCAGGCAACTCTAGTCATGTCAAATTGATAATTAAAACTAACCAGGAAGACAGGAATACAATGTGCTTAGATCCACTACACCCTCCACTTCCTCCCCTCCAACTCTTCCCATAGCCCCACCCACTTTACCCTCCCAATTTCATGTGCTGCTTTTTTTTAACCCACTGATTTCACTTAGGCTGGCAGTATATGCCCAGGTATAGGGCCATCCACTGGAGCATGGGCAAGCTACTGGGGTGCCACAGCTCAGAAGAAAACTGACTCCTCCCAATAGCATTAACTGACAATAATTCCTCTCCTATCCATGCTGGAATTTTGGCTGGCTTAATCTCATGCAGGCCTTGTATAGTTATCCAACTGTCTTTGGATTAGAGCATGCCATAGCTTCCAGCCATACTGTGCATCCCTGGAAAAGTAGCACACCCCTCCAGCATCCATTCACCCAGCTGTGGAGCAGGGGCCTGCGATGTCTTCTCCATTCTGCATCTGTGAGAAGGTGTGATTTATACCTGCAAAGGCCAGGCCCAGTGCAAACCTTGGCAGGTGTCCTGGGCTGATGCCATAGTCATTGGCTTTCAAGACTGAGGCTGTAGGCAAATAAGGATCTAACATGGGTGCAGGACAATGGAGGACAAGCAGTGACTTCAGCAGCCTCCTATGGGGCTGTCCTTCCCATCTCTCCTCTCCTCCACAGCATCTTCCTGCTGCAATCCTAGAGACTGTGATGCTCAGTAATGTCCCCTAGAGAAAGCAATGGCATTGCTTACCTAGAGCTGAGTTAACCTGGCTGTGGGACCGAGAATGAGGGGTAACCACCTGCTGTGTCCTCAGAGAGGACCAGAGACAGGGTGCAAGGTGGGTAAGGCATAGGAACAGGGTTCCAGGCAAGTGGGCTGGTCGTAAAAGGGCAGTGACCAGAGGTCAGAGTGCCCAGCCTTGGATACCTTTAACAAAGCAATGCTAACCACTCAGCTGACTCTGTCACGGTTGCTTAAATGAAGGACTGAGTTCCAAAGATACTCTGCATGTTAGACTATGCTCAGGACTCCAAGTAAACTTGAGTGTGAACTCTCTCTCTCTCTCTCTCTCTCTCTCTCTCTCTCTCTCTCTCTCTCACACACACACACACACACACACACACACACACACAGACGGGGGGAGAGAGAGAGAGCACTCAAGGAACATTCAAGAGTTCCACGAGTCTCTGATGCAGTGAGGGTGTGAGGCAGGAGAACTGCAGCCTCTCACCACAGCAGCTCTGCAGCTTACTCTGGTGTGTAAATCTAGAATTCACCCGGGGGTAGGGGTGGGGTCGGGGGATACATCAGCCTGCCAGGTCACAATGGACACTCCAGTGGTATCCCGAGCTGGTGCAGAAACTGAGCCTGCACCCAGTCCCATCTGTGAACTTGACCCTTCCTCTCCCAGGATACCCTCCCTCAGATCTCCACAGCTTGGCTCCTCTCATCAACAAGGCTTGCTCAGCGTATGCAAGGTCCCTCCTCAGACTATGGCAGTGGCACCCTTGGTCTCTACAGATCTGTTCATCTATTCTATTGTCTGCCCTCCTCAGACTGTGCGACCCATAGGGCAGAATCATGTTCCCCTTGGCCCGTCATTCCCTCCAGGTCTTCAGCATTCATCTGATAAATGCTTGAGGAGACAAGGATGGAGTCAGCTTTCTTGCTGCGGAGTGAGGAGGCTTTGTCTTCTGAGCCACCACTTTTCAGGGTGTTTAGGAATGCAGGCAATGTCAGGCAGGGTGAAGCTGTAAGTCCTGGGTGTTCTGTGTTAAACCCTCAGCAGGGCCACACATGTGTTAATGACTTAGGTTGCCGTGACAAAATACCTGAGAAAGAACGTATGAGAAGAGAGGGTTACTTGGCTCATGGTCTCATGGCAGGGAAGCCATGGCGAAGTGATCTGCGGCGGTGGGACCTTACAGCATGCTTCTCACAGATGGCAGATCAGGAAGCAGAGACCTCATGTAGAAGAGAAAGTTGAGTATCCACCCTGCCCCACCTCCTAAAGGTCCCACAAAGTCCCCAAACAGGACTACCAGCTGGGGTCCAAATGTTCTAACATGAGTCTGTTGGGGGACATCTCAACACCAGGCAACCCCCTGCCTTTTCTCCTTTACTTTAGAACGCTCTTTTGACCTTCAGTTCCAGCATTTGTCGGGAAAGGTCATTCCTGGGAGGACTCTATTTCCAGCCCTGAGCTGGCTGCCAAGGACGCTTTATTTATGGCCTGTATTTTGATAGTGTTGGGGGTTTGCCGCCTCCGGGCATTTGGGTAGGGCTGGCCTGAGGCAAGCCAAGACTGGCTTCCCTCATGTCCTCCCAGGAGCCAAGCTTGAACTTGGCTGAGGTCTGATAAGCCTCCAGGGCTGCCTTCTCTCCTTTCAGGATTGGGTAAGAGGCCAGGACTCTAGACCAGTTCACTTCCTACTGGGCTGGGAGCCCCTGGGGCCCCCCTCCAGGGAACACTACATGCCAGAGAGAAGGCCTTTCTTTCACCTCCCCCATGCCTGGCTGTGCATTGCAGAGCTGGGCCTCTGAGGATAAAACTCACATCCCGTGCTTGCTCCTACTTGGCAGCCAGGCCAGTCTGTGAGGCCGCTTGGCGTCAGTTGGAGGAAGTCAGTCTCCAGGTATCTGTGAGAAAGTCAGAGACCCAGCTGCCTGGAGGGTACACTGCTGCTATCCCAGCCCCGGGGAGTAGAGGTACCCTCCTAAGCAGCAATGGGAAGTGAGAGGAGCCACAGCTGTGGCTCTTGGTGGAGCAAGGATGTCTGTCATAGGGTTTCTACGGCTGTGCTAAAACACCAACACCAAAGGAAACCTGAGGAGGAAAGGGCTCATTTCAGCTTACACTTGCAGGTAACAGTCCATCACTGAGGGAAGTCAGGGCAGGAACTAAAGACAGGAACCTGGTGACAGAAACTGAGGCAGAGGCCATGGAGGAGTGCTGCTTATTGGCTTGCTCCCATGGCATGCTCAGCCTGTTTTTCTTATATTATCCAGGTCCACCTACCCAGGGTAGCCCTGTCCCCTGTGGGGTGGGCCTACCCACATCACTCATTAATGGAAAAAAATGCACCACAGACCAATCTGGTGAGGGCATTTTCTCACTTAAGGTCCCCTCTTCCCAAATGACTCCGGTCTATGTCAAGCTGACATAAAAACCAGTCAGGTCCTTGGGGCTTCCAGCAGATCAAGGAGAAATCCCCAGGACCTTGAAAAGTTTCCTAGCCTGTGGGGAAGCACTACACAGCTGATGTTTGCTCCAAGTCTCTCTACGGAGGACCAAGGCCGGGGGCAAGGCTGCACTGCTGGGTCATTTTCTTCCTCACAGGTGCTTGAGGCGTCATTTGGAAGGGACGGGTGTGGACTGAGGTGGCAGCCATTACCAAGACTCAGGCACGCATGGATTGACATGTCTTGGAGGTTTAGAGTGGGTGGCTTAGTTCTCTTTTGTTCCTTACCCACTAGAAATAAGGAAAAAAAAAACCTTATTCCCAGCCCTCCAGTGGCAGGGAAGGCAAGCTGCCAGGCCTTTCTCCTTTTGCTAAACAAAGGAGCTTGCACATGGAGGGCTCCCAGGAGCCTGACTTAATCCACGGCCAAGTCAGGGAGGGTGTGACCTTGAGAATCACAGGCCTTCTGGAGCTAGCTGACTGGCTGGTGTGTGCAGCTGAGTTGCTGGAAGACCCCCACCCCTGCATGCCCCCACCCCTGTCCAGCTAGAGGGCACCTCATCCCACCCTTGAGTCCCCTTCTATCCTTCAGACGCCCCCTTTCACTCAGTCTCCTATGCAGGGATCAATGGACTGCAGAACCAGCAAAAAGAGCCCTCCCTGCCGGCCAAGAGCCAGAGCAGTTTATTTGGTTTGGAAGTCTCACGGAAGTGAGGAAAATAAACACCCTATCAATAATAAATGGAATAGAAACTAGAAGCAAACACATCCTCGAGGCAGAGTGGGGGGAAGACAAGCCAACCAATCTTCCTTCAATTGCCCTCATGCCCTTTGACGGCAGAGGACGGCAGTTCCAGACTGTTCCTCATCTGCTAGAAGCCCAGGAAGACGACAGCCTGAAAACCTCTTGTGGGGAAGTGCAGAGCTGCCTGGGTTTATAAACTTTGTCTGGCTGAGGCAAACTGAGCTGGAAAGGGAACAATTAAAAAGGAAAGCTAGCTGCTAGCCATGGCAGCCTTTTCAAGTCCCCCAATTCTGGGACAGGGCTGCAGTTTTACAAACTGTCTCCATGGCACAAGTTGGGGAAGAACTTTTTTTTCTTTCTTTCTTTTTTTTTTTTTTTTTTTTTTGGAAGTGTTGGGAATGAATTCAGGCAATACGGGTTACCCAAATTCCATGTTGCAACATGGTAACCTTTACATGACGTTTTTATGGTAACCAAACAAAGTCATACATCAAGACACTTTTCAAATACATTGGTTGCTGCACACATCCGAGGTGGTTACAGCAGGATGGGGTAAGCTCTTCTATAGGCTGCAGATGCTATCGGACAACATTCCTAGCTTTGGGGTTTTCAGCGCTAGAGGTCTGTTTGTACATTCCAGAGGATTTACCTAATGGTCACTGTGCTGGGTAGCTTTATATCAACTTGACACAGGCTGAAGCCATCTGAGAGGAGGGAACCTCAATTAAGAAAATGCCTCCCTAAGATCCTGCTGTAAGACATTTCCTTAATTAGTGATTGAAGAGAGAGGGCCCTCATTGTGGATGGGGCCATTCCTGGGCTGGTGGTCCTGGGTCTATAAGAAAGCAGGCTGAGCAAACCAGAGGGAGCAAGCCAGTAAGCAGCTCCCCTCCATGACCTCTGCCTCAGCTCCTGCCTCCAGGTTCCTGCCCTATTTGAGTTCCTGTCCCGACTTCCTTCAGTGATGGACTATGATGCGGAAGTGTAAGCCAAATAAACCCTTTCCTACCCAACTTGCTTTTGGTCATGGTATTTCATCTCAGCAATAGTAACCCTAACTACAGTCACAAAAGATGTTAGATCACATACAGAGGAGGAGTTTAAGTGGCTCTAAGGGGAGGCTAATGATTGCACAAGATAATTTGACTGTGGACTTGCAACACTCCAACCTCTCTGTATCCCTGAAGTTCTAATCAGCCAACCAGCCTTTGTGGGTGTGGTTTTTTCCTTTCATTCACACCAGAAAGACCATTATGGAGGAAAACACTAAAAGGGCAAGAGTAGATAGTAATCAGGGTGACCACTGTGCCCATTTTCATGCTTGGGAATGCTTTATATTATTTGCTAAAGTCTCTGGACAGATAGTTTGCCCTGTAGAAGGAATGTTATGCCATCACATGTCAGGTGTGGGCACTAGGTATTGGCTTCCATTTATGCCCCTCCCCTTTATTACCATGTTGGTTATTGACAGCACACACTGGGGTGTGCATAATGAGACTGAACATCAGAACTACATCACCCATGTACTCAATCATCTATGCACTGAAAAACAATCCAGTGGGTACCTTCCATGTGTCAAAAATGATTCTAGACGCAAACTTATATTTTTGAGAATTATGGCTTTTCAAAAATTCATATGCACATACCTTGACATTATTCAAAATGCACCCCTAAACTGAAATTTGTGGAATTTGGCTTTCATATCCACTAGGGAGGCACACAGACCACAAGTAATGCTTAACTAGGTTAATTCAAGGAACCTGATTACCATGAAATGCTTTTTACAATAAAATCACTCCAAAGGTGAGTCAACTGTAGAAATAATGTTTTGTTGGGTTTGGGGATAAATATATATTACAAAAAGGAAAATGAAATACGACCCAGATGCATGTACTTCTCTGAGTCTTTATGGAGTCAGCATCTGCTCTCTGAAGGAAAACAATACAGGGCTGCACTATGGATTTCACCGGAAGAGTGTGGACCAGGACAGAATGGGAAGAGCACGGAAACGGAATGACGCAGAGGAGAATCAAATTTCCATAATCGTTCTTGAAGATGTTTCGTCTCTTCTCACCAGTCCCTCCTGAGTCACCGATGGCTCACCCATACTCCTGAAGATAATACAACCATGCCTGGGCTCTCTCATACCTTTTCCTACTGAGTAGACTCTGAGGCCTCCATTCTTATCCAAGACACCTCCCCTGTAGGCATAGCTTACCTTAGCTCCAAACTTCGGACTGACAGGGAGAAATCGGTGACCATGACATTTCAGATCAGCCAGTGGGGTAATAAAGGGTCATCAGGATGCACCCCTCAAACAATATCACATTTGCTTGTAAGAGCATTCTCCATTCCACCACCACAGCTCATGACCAAACACACATCAACAAACTTTCCTAAGAGTGAGGGTAAGGTGTGGACTGTAGTAGTATCTGTCATACCTGTCTGTTTCCTGCAGGCAAGTTCAGACCAGTTCCTTTCACTTGTTAGTTGATTTGAGACCTGAAGATGTGTTTCATCCTTAAGCTAAGACTGGAAATCAGGTTTTTGTTCTTGGCCAGGATAGAAACTGGTACAGCCACTGTGGAAACCGGTATGGAAGCTCTTGAGAAATCTAAAATGAATCTACTATATGATCCAGCTATACCGCTCTAAGTCAACACACCATATCTGTGTGTAATTGCTGCACTGGTCATGATAACTAAGAAATGGGAGAAGCCTGGAGGCTGAGAGATGACTCATCAATTGAGTGCTTGCTGCATACATGTGAGAACTGGAATTTGGAGCCCCAGAACCCATGTAAGTGTTGGGTGGGTGAGGCACCCCGCCTGTAATTTCAACCTCAGAAGACAGAGATAGGGAATCATTGAGACCTAGAAAACAGGCTAGCAAGATTAACCATATCGGTGAGCTCTGAGTTTGATTGAGAGACCCTGCCTCAATAAATAAGGTAGAAGAATGATTGAGGATATTCTCAACATCAACCTCAGGCGTTCAGTACACACACACACACACACACACACACACACACACACACACACACA